>LNAC01000857.1:467745-498848 GCA_002007465.1 Ailurus styani | reverse complement strand
TATATATATATATATATATATATATATATATATACCACCTCTTCTTTATCCATTCATCTGGTGATTGACATCTACGTTCTTTAGAGAGATCGGCTCTTATGCACATTGCTGCCATAAACATTCGGGTTCATGTGCCCCTGAGGATCACTACCTTTGTATCTACAGGGTAAATACCCAGTAGTGTGATTTCAAGTCTTAGAGTAGCTCTATTTTCAAATTTTTGAGGAGCCTCCATACTGTTTTCCAGAGTGGCTGCCCCAGCTTGCATTCCCACCAACAGTGTAGGAGGGTTCCCCCTTCTCCGTATCCTCGCCAACATCTGTCATTTCCTGCCTTGTTAACTTTAGCCTTTCTGACTGGTGTGAGGTGATATCTCACTGTGGTTTTGATTTGTATTTCACTGATGCCGACTGATGTTGAGTATTTTCTCGTGTGTCTGTTGGCCATTTGGATGTCTTCTTTGCAGAAATGTCTGTTCATGTCTTCTGCCCATTTCCTGCCTGTATTATTTGTTCTATGGCTATTGAGTTTGATAAGTTCTTTATCAATTTAGGATAAAAGCCCTTTAACTGATATGTCATTTGCAAATATCTTCTCCCATTCTGTTAGTTGTCATTTGGTTTTGTTGACTGCTTCCTTTGCTTTGCAAAAGCTTTTCATCTTGATGAAAATAGTTCATTTTTGCCCTTGCTTCCCTTGCCTTTGGTGATGTTCCTAGGAAGAAGTTGCTGTGCCTGAGGTCGAAGAGGTTGCTGCCTGTGTTCTCCTCAAGGATTTTAATGGATTCCTGTCTCACATTGAGGTCTTTTATCCATTTTGAGTCTATTTTTGTGTGTGGTGGAAGGAAATGATCCAGTTTCATTTTTCTGCATGTGGCTGTCCAGTTTTCTCAACACCATTTGTTGAAGAGACTCTCTTTTTTCCATTGGACATTCTTTCCTGCTTTGTCGAAGATGACTTGACCACAGAGTAGAGGGTCCATTTCTGGGCTCTCTATTCTTATCCACTGATCTATGTGTCTGTTTTTGTGCCAGTACCATACTGTCTTGATGATGAAATCTTTGTAATAGAGCTTGAAGCCTGGAATTGTGATGCCACCAACTTTGGTCTTCTTTTTCAACCTTCCTTTGGCTATTCGGGGCCTTTTCTGGTTCCATATAAATTTGAGGATTATTTGTTCCATTTCTCTGAAATAAATTACTGGTATTTTGATGGGGATTGCATTAAATGTGTAGATTGCTCTAGGTAACATAGACATTTTCAAAATATTTGTTCTTCCTATCCATAAACATGGAATATTTTCTAGTTCTTAGTGTCTTCCTCAATTTCTTTCATGAGTACTTTTCAGTTTTCTGAATAAAGATTCTCTGCCTCTTTGGTTAGGTTTATTCCTAGGTATCCTATGGTTTTGGGTGCCATTGTAAATGGGATTGACTCCTTAATTTTTCTTTCTTCTGTTTTGTTGCTGGTATATAGAAAAGCAACTAATTTCTGTGCATTGATTTTATATCCTGACACTTGACTATATTCCTATATGAATTCTAGCAGCTTTGGGGTGGAGTCCTTTTGGTTTTCCACATAAAGTATCATATCATCTGCAAAGAGTGAGAGTTTGACTCCTTTCTTGCTGATTTGGTTGCCTTTTATTTCTTTATGTTGTCTGATTGCTGAGGCTAGGTCTTCTAGTACTATGTTTAATAGCAGTGGTGATAATGGACAGTCCTCCTGTGGTCCTGACTTTAGGGGAAAAACTCTCAATTTTTCTCCATTGAGAATGATATTTGCTGTGGGTTTTTCATAGATGGCTTTGATGATATTGAGGTATGTAGCATCTTTGCCTACACTGTGAAGGGTTTTGATCAAGAAATGGTGGCTTACTTTGTCAAATGCATTTTCAGAATCTATTGAGAGGATCATGTGGTTCTTGTTCTTTCTTTTATTAATGTCTTGTGTCCCATTGATTGATTTGCGAATGTTAAACCAACCTTTCAACCAAGGAATAAATCTGATTTGTTCATGGTGAATAATCCTTTTAATGTGCTCTTGGATCCTGTTGACTAGTATTTTGTTGAGGATATTTGCATCCCTGTTCACCAAGGATATTGGTCTGTAATTCTCCTTCTTGATGGGGTCTTTGCTGGTTTTGTAGAATTCCCCTGGGAAGCCGTCTGGCCCTGGGCTCTTGTTTGTTGGGAGATTTTGGATGACTGCTTCAATCTCCTTACTGGTTATGGTTGTATTCAGGTTTTCACTTTCTTCCTGGTTCAGTTTTGGTAGTTTATATTTCTCTAGGAATGCATCCATTTCTCCCAGTCAAATTTGCTGGTGTAAAATTGCTCATAATATGTTCTTATGATTGTTTGCATTTATTTGGTGTTGGTTGTGATCTCTCCTCTTTCATTCATGATTTCATTCATTTGAGTCCTTTCTCTTTTCTTTTGGATAAGTCTGGCCAGGGGTTTATTAATTTCATTAATTCTTTCACAGAACCAGCTCCTAGTTTCCTTAATTTTTTCCCACTCTTCTTTTGGTTTCTATTTCATTGATTTCTGCTCTAATCTTTATGATTTCTCTTCTCCTGCTAGGTGTAGGCTTTCTTTGCTGTTCTTTCTCCAGCTCCTTTAGGTGTAGGGTTAGGTTGTGCACTTGAGACCTTTCTTGTTTCTTGAGAAAGTCTTGTATTGCTATTTGCTTTCACCTCAGGACTGCTTTTGCTGTGTCCCAACGATTTTGAACAGTTGTGTTTTCATTTTCATTTGTTTCCATGAATTTTTTAAATTCTTCTTTAATTTCCTGGTTGACCCATTCATTTATTTGTAGGATTTCTTTTGGTATGCATGTATTTAAGTTCTTTCCAACTTTCCTGTTGTGGTTGATTTCTAGTTTCAGGGCATTATGATATGAAAATATGCAGGGAATGATCCCAATCTTTTGGTACCTGTTGAGACCTGATTTGTGACCCAGAATATGGTCTATTCTGGAGAATGTTCCATGTGTACTAGAGAATAATGTGTATTCTGTTGTTTTGACTTGGAATGTTCTGAATATATCTGTGATGTCCAACTGGTCCTGTGTGTCATTAAAACCTTTATTTCCTTGTTGATCTTTTGCTTCGATGATCTGTCCATTCTGGTAAGGGGGGTGTTAACATCCCCTACATTCCCTATTATTATTGTATTATTGCCAATGTGTTTCTTTGATTTTGTTATTAATTGGTTTATATAATTGGCTGTTGTCATGTTATGGGCATAGATATTTAAAATTGTTAGATATACTTTTTGGACAGATCCTTTAAGTATGATATAGTGTTCTTCATCATCTCATATGATATTCTTTGGCTTAAAATCTAATTTATCTCATATAAGGATTGCCAGTCCAGCTTTCTTTTGATGTCCATTGGTATGGTAAATTGTTTTCCACCCCCTCACTTTAAATCTGGAGGTGTCTTTGAGTGTGAAATGAGTTTCTTATAGATAGCAAATCGATAGGTCTTGTTATTTTTTTCCATTTTGTTACCCTGTGTCTTCTAGTTGGGGCATTTAGTCAATTTACATTCAAGGTAACTATTGAGAGATATGAATTTAGAGCCATTGTATTGCCTGTAAGGTGACTGTTACTGTACATTTTGCCTCTTTCTTTCTGGTTTATATTTCTTTTAGGCTCTCTTTTTGTTTAGAGGACCCCTTTCAATATTTCCTGTAATGTTGGCTTGGATTTTTGCAAATTTCTTTAGTTTTTGTTTGTCCTAGAAACTTTTTATCTCTCCTTGTATTTTCAATGACATCTTGGCTGGATTTTGTATTCTTGGGTGCATATTTTTCTCGTTTACTGCTCTGAATATATCATGCCAGTTCTTTCTGGCCTGCCAGGTCTCTGTGGATAGGTGTGCTGTAAGTCTAATATTTCTAACATTGTTTGGTACAGACCTCTTGTCCTGAGCTGCTTTCAGGATTTTCTCTTTGTTGCTAAGACTTGTGAGTTTTACTATTAGATGATGGGGTGTGGACCCATTTTTATTGATTTTGAGGCATTTCTCTGTGCCTCCTGGAGTTTGATGGTTGTTCCCTTGACCAAGTTTGGAAAATTCTGTACCTTAATTTGCTCCTATGTACCTTCTGCCCCTCTCTTTTTCTTCTTCTTCTTCTGGGATCCCAATTATTCTAATATTGTTTCGCCTTATGGTATCACTTATCTCTCGAATTCTCCCCTCATGGTCCAGTAGTTGTTTATCTCTCTTTTCCTCCGCTTCTTTATTCTCTGTCATTTGGTCTTCCAAACAGAAAAAGTAGGGTTAAATACAATGAAGAGATTAAATGTGACTATAACAGTGAAAATTTAAAAAAGATTTTAAAAAAGTATTCATAAGACAAAATAGTTAAAATAGGTTAAAATAGGAAAGAGGGAAAATTTAAAATATAGAGTAAGAAAAAAAATAAAATTAAAAAATTAATTTTGGGAGTTCGTTACTTACCTCGACTCTTAGCTTGTCGGGGCCGGTAACCAGGACGCAGTGACTGCTCCTGTCGCCTGCGCCTGCTAATCTGTAGCCACCATGCGTGAGTGTATCTCCATCCACGTCGGCCAGGCTGGTGTCCAGATCGGCAATGCCTGCTGGGAGCTCTATTGCCTGGAGCACGGCATTCCGCCTGATGGCCAGGCCCGTGTGTTTCTATCTTTGGCACATGGCTCCGTTGGAGTCTCCAAACCCAGCAGATTCCTGCAGTGTGCTCCTGGACTGCTCCTCCTGATGGAGGAAGGGGGGATCTCCCCAGATCTGCCACCTTGTGGGGTCCCTACTCGAAGAGCAGTGGCCCAGCTGTGCCAGGGATTATGGTTTATGGGAACCCCAAGCTAAGAGCCCACCCCTTGGCTCCATCTTTACAGACAGCTTCCTCGCTCCAATACCTGGGGGATCCACCATACTCAGGCACTCTAGGTCTTTCTCTGACCCTGAGAGACCTGAGACCACACTGTCCCAGCACGGACTCCATTCCCAGCATAGCCTCTGGATTGTCTTCCCTCAGTGGAGCAGGCTTGTAAAAGTTCTGATTTTGTGCTCTGCCACTCTCTATCTTACCAGGACGCAGCCCCTCCCCTCACTGTCTATCTTCCTGTATATCGCCTCGGATTCACTTCTCCTCATGTCTTACCTTCCAGAAAGTGGTCGCTTTTCTGTTCCTAGAATTGCTGCTATTCTTTTCTTCTATTTCCTTTTGAGTTTGTAGGTGTCCAGAATGGTTTGATAACTATTTAGCTGAATTCCTGGGACCAGATGAAATTTAGGTCTTCTACTCCTCCACTCTCTTGCTCCTAGTCCCGTAAAAAAAGTTTTAACTTAACTTCCAGTTAGTTAAGAAAAAGTGTGTAATATTAACTTCAGATGTACAATTTAGTAACTCAGCACTTATGTACAACAGCAGTGCTCATCACAAAAACTGCACTCCTTAATCTCAACGCATTTTACCCATCTCCTCACCCACCTTCCCTCTGATAACCATCAGTTGGTTTTCTATAGTTAAGAGTCTGTTGCTCCTTCTTCTTTTTAAAGATTTTATTTATTTATTCTTGAGAGATACGGGGGAGAGAGAGAGAGAGAGAGAGAGAGAGAGAGAGAGGAAAAGGAAGAGGCAGAGGGAGAAGCAGGCTCCCTGCAGAGCAGGGAGACCAATGTGGGCCTTTACCCCAAGATCCTGGGATCAGGACCTGAGCAGAAGGTATATGCTTAACTGACTTAGCCATACAGGCACCACTATTTCTGTTTTCAATGAGTTATGCATACAGATATTCGCATATGCTTCTGTTTTTCTTTTCTTTTTTTTCAAGATTTTGTTTACATTCCGGTTGGTTAACACACAACATAGTATTAGTTTCAGTTGGAGAATTTAGTGATTCATCATTTACATACACCTAGTGCTCATTACTTCTATTGCTTTCCTTAACCCATCACCAACTTAATCCATCACCCTGTCTATCTCCCCTCCAGCAACCCTCAGTTTGTTCTCTGCAGTTAAAAAATCTGTTTTCTGGTTTGTCTTTCTCTCTTTTTTTATACGATCATCTGTTTTGTTTTTTAAATTCCCCAGACAAGTGAAATCGTATGGTATTTCTCTTTCTTGACTCATTTCACTTAAGATAATAGTTTCTAGTTCCATCCATATCATTGCAAATGGCAAGATTTCATTCTTTTTTATGGCAGAGTAAATGCCACCTTGGCCCACGGTTGAACTCCAGGGCATCGGGCCTCATGGAGTTAATTGGACTGAAGGGGGATAAGAAAGGAGAAAAGGGTGCCTCCCCATCACACAAAGTCGCAGACCCCCAATTGTGTACACAGTGTTGCAATTTTGCCAGTGCTGTTCCCGAGCTCCCGCATCACATCCATTCTGAAACTTGTTTGTAATGACAACGTGGCTATGTGCAATGGATATAAATGTACTGTGAGTTTCTCTCACAGTTCGGTTTTGTGTTCCATTTTATTTATGCTGTAAATTACTTTGCTTCCTCTCTTGGACCTATTTCCAGTCCCATTTTGCATTCCCTTTCGGGTTTTGTTTATTTTTTTTCCTTGTTAACCTCTTAATGTAACAGCACTTTAAAAAGGGCAACAACTAACTCACGAGATGGAGACCACCTTGAGTCTTTTTGGGGAGACCACCCTGTATCGTGATTTTAATTTTGTTTTTAATAAAAAAAGAAATCTGTAAAAAAAAAGGATATGTGGGTATATGCCACCTCTTCTTTATTCATTCATCAGTCTGTGGGCACTTGGTCTCTCTCTGTAGTTTGGCTATTGTTGATAATGCTGCTATAATCTTCAAGGTGCATGTATCCCTTCAAATCAGTACTGTTGTATCCATTGGGAAAATACCTATTAGTGAAATTGCTGGATCAAAGGATAGTTCTATCGTTTTTTTTCTATTCAAGTTTTTTTTTTAATTCCAGTTCATTAACATACAGTGTAATACTAGTTTCAGGTGTGGAATTTAGTGATTCATCACTTACGTACAACATGGAGTGATCATCACAATAACTGTACTCTTTAATACCTATCACCTATTTAACCCATCCACCAACTATTACCTTTTATTTTATTGTTTCTTTTGTTGTGCAGAAGTTTTTGTTTTGATAAACTCCCAAGAGTTTATTTTTGCTTTTGTTTCCCTTGTTTTAGGAGACGTATATAGGAAGACGTTGTTATGGCTGATGTATAAGAGGTTACTGCCTGTGTTCCATTCTAAGATTTTAATTAATTAAGTTCATTAATTCATTTGAAAGAGAGAGACAGCTTGGGAGGAGGAGCAGTGGAGGAGGAACTGAAGCAGACTCCGCACTGAGCACAGAGCCCAATGCTGGGCTCAATTTCACAACCTTGAGATCATGACCTGAGCCAAAACCAAGAGTCAGATGTTCACTCCATTGAGCCACCCAGGGGTCCTTCCTCTAGAATTTTGATGGTTTAGCTCTTTAATCTATTTCGAATTTATTTTTGTGTATGGTTTAAGAATGTTGTCCAGTTTCATTCCTTTCATGTTATTGTCGAGCTTTCGCAACACCATTTGTTGTAGAGACTTTCTTTTCCCTAGAGCGTTCTTCTTGCTTTGTTGAAGATTAGTTGACCATACAACTGTGGGTTCATTTCTGTGATTCCTATTCTGGTCTATTGATCTGTGTGTGTATTTTTGTGCCAGTACCATACTGTCTTGATCACTATTGTAATTGAAGCGGAAGTGAAGAATTATGATGCCTTCTACTTGCTTTATTTTAAAGATTTCATTTATTTATTTTAGAGAGAGAGAGAGTGAGAATGAGTGAGGGGAGGGGCAGAGGGAGAAGCATACTCCTTGCTGAGCAGGGACCCTGACATGGGGCTTGATCCCGGGACCCTGGGATCATGACCTGAGCAGAAGGCAGACCCTTAGGCAACTGAGCAACCCAGGCACCACCCTTGTTTTTTTTCCAAGGCTGCTTTGGCTATTTGGGTTTTTTTTGTGATTCAATACAAATTTTAGGATTGTTTATCCCAGGTATGTGAAAAATGCTATTGGTATTTTGATAGGCATTGCATTAAATGTGTGGACTGCTTTGAGTGGTAGAGATATTTTCTTAATGTTTAGTTAGCCACAGTATAGTACACCATTTAGGTTTTGATGTAGTGTTCAATAATTCATTAGTTGCATGTAACACCCAGTGCTCATCATAACATGTGCCCTCCTTAATACCTATCACCAGGGAACCCCATCCCCAAACCCCCTCCCCCAGTGTAACGTTCACGTGGTTTCCTATAGTCAAGAGTTTCTCATGGTTCATCTCCCTCTCTGACTTCTCCCCCTTCAGTTTTCCTTCCCTCCCCCTATAGTCCTCTGTGATATTCCTTATGTTCCACATATTAGTGAAACTAGGTGGTAATTTTCTTTCTCTGCTCAACTTATTTCACTTAGCATAATCCCCTCCTGTTCCATCCAAGGCGATGCAAATGGTGGGTATACATCCTTTCTGATGGCTGAGTAATATTCCATTGTATATATAAACTACATGTTTCTTATCCATTTATCTATTGAAGGGCATCACGGCTCCTTCCACAGTTTGACTATTGTGGACTTTGCTGCTATGAACATTGGGGGTACATATGGCCCTTCTTTTCATTCCATCTGTATCTTTGAGGTAAATACCCAGTAGTGCAATTGCAGGGTCCTAAGGTAGCTCTATTTTTAATTTTTTGAGGAATTTCCACACTGTTTTCCAAAGTGGCCATAGCAGCTTGCATTCCCACCAACAGTGTAAGAGGGTTCCCCTTTCTCCATATCCTCACCAACAACTGTTGTTTTCTGTTTTTCCAGTTTCTGCCATTCTAACTGGTGTAAGGTGATATCTTATTGTAGTTTTTATTTGTACTTCCCTGATGGCTAGTGATGTGGAGCATTTTTTCCATGTGTCTATTAGCCATTTGTGTGTCTTCTTTGGAGAAGTGTCTTTTAATGTGTTCTTCCCATTTTTTGACTGGAGTATTTGTTTCTTGGGTGTTGAATTGAGAAACTCTTTATAGATCTTGGATACAAGCACTTTAGCTATAATGTCATTTGCAAAAATATTCTCCCATTTCATGGGTTGGGTCTTTGTTTTGTTGACTGTTTCCTTTGCTGGGAAGAAGATTTTTCTCTTTATGAAGTGCCAAAAGTTCATTTTTACTTTTGTTTCCCTTGCCTTTGGAGATATTCCTTGAAAGAAGTTGCTGTGTCCAATGTCAAAGAGGTTACTGCCTATGGTCTCCTGTAGGATTTTGATGTATTCCTCTCTGACACTGAGGTCTTTCATCCATTTGAGTTTATCTTTGTGTATGGTGTAACATGATGTCCCAGTTTCATTCTTCTGTATGTAGCTGTTCAATTTTCCCACCAGCACTTACTGAAGAGACTGTCCTTTTTTCATTGGATATTTATTCCTGATGTGTCAAAGGTTAGCTGATCATAGAGTTGAGGGTCCATTTCTGGAGTCTCTATTCTGTTCCACTGGTCTATGTGTCTGTTTTTGTGCCAGTACCATGCTGTCTCGGTGACCACAACTTTGTAATATATCTTGAAATCAGGCAACGTGATGCCCCAGCTTTGTTTTTCTTTTTCAACCTTCCCTTGGTGATTCAGGGTCTTTTCTGGTTCCATACAAATTTTAGGATTATTTGTTCTAGCACTTTGAAAAATACTGATGGGATGTCATTGAAATTGTAGCTTGGTCTGGGCAGCATAGACATTTTCATAATGTTTATTCTTCCAATCCATGATCATGGAATATTTTTCCATGTTTTTGTGTCTTCCTCAATTTCCTTCATAAGTGTTCTATAGTTTCTAGAGCATAGATCCTTTGCCTCTTTGGTTTATTGTAAGGTTTCTTATAGTTTTTGGTCCTATTGTAAATTGAATCAATTCCTTGATTTCTCTTTCTGAAATTACATTGTTAGTGTGTAAGAAAGCAACTGATTTCTGTATATTGATTTGTATCCTGCCACATTGCTGAATGTGTATGAGTTCTAGCAGTTTTGGGGAGGAGTCTTTTGGGTTTTCCACATTAAGTATAATGTCTTCTGTGAAGAAAGAGAGTTTGATTTTTTCTTTGTCATTTTGAATGCCTTCTATTTATTTTTGTTGTCTGATTGCTGATGCTAGTAGATCTAGTACTATGTTGAAAAATAGTGGGGAGAGTGGGCATCCCTGTCCTATTCATGACTTTAAGGAAAAGTTCTCAGCTTTTCCCCATTGAGAATGATATTCACTGTGGATTTTTCATTACTACTACTACTACTACTACTACTACTACTACTACTACTACTACTATTTATGTTATGTTAGTCACCATACAGTACGTCATTATTTTTCGATGTGGGCTTTTCATAGGTGGTTTTTATGAATTGGAGGAACATTCCTTCTATCCCTACACTCTGAAGAGTTTTAATCAGGAAAGTATGGTATATTTTGTCAAATTCTTTTTCTGCATCAACTGAGAGGATCATATGATTCTTGTCTTTTCTTTTATTAATGTGCTATATCACATGGATTGACTTGTGAATGTTGAACCACCCTTGCACCCCAGGAATAAATCCTTCTTAGTCATGATGAATTATCCTTTTAATGTCTTTTTGAGTATTTTGGTATCCATGTTTATCAAGCATATTAGTCTGTAATTCTCCTTTTTGATGGGGTCTTTGCCTGATTTTGGGATCTGGGTAATGCTGACCTCTTAGAAAGAATTTGGAAATTTTACTTTCATTTCTATTTTTTTGAAAACAGCTTCAGAAGAATAGGTATGATTTCTTCTTTAAGTGTTTGGTAGTTTTCTCCTGGTAAGCCATCTGGCCCTGGACTCTTCTGTTTTGGGAGGATTTTGATTATTGCTTCAATTTCAGTACAATTTGTCTATTCAGATTGTCTATTTCTTCCTATTTCAGTCTTGGTAGTTTATATGTTTCCAGGAAGGCATCAATTTCTTCCAGGTTCCTTTCTTTGGTGGCATACAGTTCCTGGTAATAATTTCTAATAATTATTTCTATTCCCTTGGTGTCAGGTGTGGTCTCTTCCTTTTCATTCATGATTTTATTAACTTGGGTCCTTTCCCCTTTCTTTTTAATATCTGGTCAGAGGTTTATCAATATTATTAATTCTTTCACAGAACCAGATTCTAATTTCTTTGATCTGTTTTACTGTTTTCCTGGTTTCTTTTTCATTGATCTCAGCTCTAATCTTTATTATTTCTCTTCCTCTGCTTGGTTTAGGTTTTATTTGGTGTTCTTTCTCCAGTTCCTTTAGGTGTAAGGTTAGCTTGTGCATTTGAAAATTTTCTAATTTTATGAGATAGGTTTGGATGGCTATGTATTTCCCCCTCAGGGCAGGCTTTCCCATAGGTTTTGAACCAATGTGTTTTCTTTCTCATTGGTTTCCATGAATAGTTTAAGTTCTTTGATTTCCTGGTTGACCCAAAAATTATTAAGCAGGATGGTCTTTCCACGTGTTTGAATTTCTTCCAATTATTTTTTCTTGTGACTGAGTTCCAGTTTCAAAGGATTGTGGTTTGAGAATATGTAGGGAATAATCTCAGTCTGTTGGTATTGGTTGAGACCTGATTTGTGACTTTGTACGTGATCTATTCTGGAGAAAGTTCCTTGTGCATTTGAGAAGAATGAATATTTTGTTGTTTTAGGGTGGGATGTTCTGTATATATCTATGAAATCCATCTGGTCCAGTGTGTCATTCAAAGCTCTTGTTTCTTTGTTAATCTTCTGCCTAGATGATATGTCTATTGGTGAAAGTGGAATGGTGAGGTCTCCTACTCTCTAAGTATTATTATCAATATGTTTCTTTATTTTGATTAACAGCTGGCTTATGTAGTTGGCTGCTCCCATGTTGGGGACGTATATATTTACAATTGTTAGGTCTTCTTGTTGGATAAACCCTTTAGGAATGATATAGTGTCCTTCTGTATCTCTTACTACAGTCTTTAGCTTTAAATATAATTTGTCTGATATGAGAATTGCTACCCTAGCTTCTTTTGAGGTCCGTTGTCATGATAAATTATTATCCATCCCCTCACTTTCAGTCTGGATGTATCTTTAATCTCAAAATGAGTCTCTTCTGGAGAGCATATGTATGGGTCATGTATTTTTATCCAATATGCAACCCTGTGACATTTCTTGGTATCATTTAGGCTGTTCACAATGAGAGTGACTATTGGAAGATGTGATTTTTAGTGCCATTTTATTGCTTGTACAGTCCCTGTTTCCATAGATCGGCTCTCTAAATTTCTGCTCCATAATACTATTGGGGTCTTTCTTCTTTTAAAGAATCTCCCTTAACATTTCTTGCAGGTCTAGCTTGGTGTTCACATATTCTTTCAGTTTCTGCTGGTCCTGGATGCTCTTTGTCTCTCCGTCCATTCTGAATGCCTTCCTGGATAAAGTATGCTTGGCTGCGTGTTCTTCTCATTTAGTATGCTGAATATGTCTTTCCAGCCCTTTCTGGCTTGTCAGGTCTCTGTGGACAGCTCTGACGTTATTCGATGTTCCTCCCTCTGTACCTATGAAATCTCTTTCCCCTAGCTGTACTCAGGATTACTTCCTTGGAAATAAGATTTGTACGTTTTACTTATATGCCAAGGTGTTAATCTATTTTTATTTATTTTAGAATGGGTCCTCTCTGTTTCCTGGGCAGGAATGATTGTTTCCTTCCCCAGATTAGGGAAGTTCTCAGCTATGATTTGCTGAAATATATCTTCTAGTCTTCTTTCTTTCTCAACCCCCTTGGGGATTCCAATAATTCTGAAATTAGTACGTTTCATGGTGTCATTGATCTCTTTAATTCTGATCTCATGGGCTTCTAGTTTTTTTTATCCCTAGCCTCCTCGACTTCCTTCCTTTCCATCAGTTTATCTTCCAGATCACTAATTTTTTCTTTGCCTCATTTACCCTGGTTGTTAGAGTATCCAGTTTAGACTGCATCTCATTCATAGTATTTTTTCAGGTCGGCCTGATTCAATCTCATTTCTGCCCTTCGAGATACTATTTTACTGCTAATGGTTTTCTCAAGCTTAGCTATTGACATCATAATTCGTGTCTTGAAGTCTATTTCTGGCATCTTGCTTATTTCCATGTCCATTAGGTCTGAGGCAGAGGACATTTTCTCTTTTTTTTTCTTTGTTGGGAATTCCTCCCCCTAGTCATTCTGTTGAGGGATGACATTCATCCATTTTGAATTTAATTTTGTGTATTGTGTAAGAGAGTAGTTCAGTTTCATTCTGTTGCACATTGTTGTCCAGTTTTCCCAACACAATTTGTTGAAGAGAGTGCCTTTTTCCATTGTGTATTCTTTCTTACTTTGTTGAAGAGTTGGCCATATAGTTGTGGGTCCATTTCTAGGTTTTCACAATATACATATCTTGAATTCTGGAACTGAGATGCCTCCAGCCTTGCTTTTCTTTTTCAAAATTGTTTTGCCTATTCAGTGTCTTTTGTTGTTTCATAGAAATTTTAGGATTGTTTTAAGTTTGTGAAAATGCTGGTGTTATTTTGATAGAGAATGCAACAAATATGTAGATTTCTTTGAGTAGTGTAGACATTTTAACTATATTTGTTCTTCCAACCCATGAGCATGGAATATTTTTCCATTTCTTTGTGTTCTGTTCAATTCCCTTCATAAATGTATTATAGTTTTCAGATTATAGATATTTTACAACTTTGGTTGGGTTTATACCTAGACATCCTATGGTTTTTGATTCAATTGTTATTAGGATTGATGCCTTTTTTTAAAAATCTGTTTCATTATTGGTGTATAGAACTGCATCAGATTTCGGTACATTGATTTTGTGTCCTGTTGTTTTACTGAATTCTTGTACTAGTTCTACATTTGTGTGTGTGTGTGTGTGTGTGTGTGTGTGTGTGTGTGTGTGTGTAGTCTTTCAGCTTTTCTATATAAAGTATCTTTTCATCGGCAAATAATGTATGTTAGAGTTCTTCCTTGCTGGTTTGGATGGTTCCTGGTTTCACTGATGTGTTTTACTGTTTTTTTTTCCTTTCTATATTAATTATTTCTGTTCTCTCTTTTATTATTTACCTATTGCTGGATTTATGCTTAATTTTTTGTTCTTTCTCTCACTCCTTTAGATGTAGGTTAGGTTGTGTATTTCAGATTTTTCTTGATTTTTTTTCGTTAGTCCTCTGTTGCCATATACCTCCCTCTCAGGAACACTTTTATTGCATCCCAACAATTTTGGAGAATTGTATTTTCATTTTCCTTTGTTTCTATGTATTTTTTTGTCATTATATTCCTGGTTGATTCATTCATTCTTTAGTAGGATGCTCTTTAACATCCTCATATTTGTGATCTTTCCAATTTTTTCTTGTAGTTGACTTCAAGTTTAATAGTCTTGTGTTTGGAAAATAGGTGTAGTGTGATCTCAATTGTTGTGTACTTATTGATGTCTGACTTGTAACCTACTGTTTTTTTTTCTGGAGAAGGGCCCCATGTGCCCTAGACAATATGAATTCTGCTGCTTGGATGGAATGTTCTCAACATATCTGTTAAGTCCATCTGCTGCAATGTTTCATTCAAAGGCATTTTTTCCTTGTTGATTTTCTGCTTAGATGATCTGTCCATTGATATAAGTAGTGTATTACAGTCCCCTACTCTTATTGCATTATTATCATCAATGAGTTCCTTCATGCTTGTTAATAATTGTTTTATATATTTATGTGTTCCCTTTTTGGGTGCATAAATACTTACAATTTTTCGATCCTCTTGTTGGATTGTTCCCTTTATGTTGGTATAGTGCCCTTCTTTCATTTTTGTTATGTTTTTGGTTTAAATTTAGCTTTTCTGATATAGGTACAATCCTAGCTTTCTTTCGACATCCATTTATATGCTAAATAGCTCTCCATCCGTTTACTTTCAATCTGCAGGTGTTTTTATGTATATCATGTAGCTTTTATAGGTAGCATACTGATAGGTCTTTTTAAAATCCATTCCAATACTCTGTCTTTTGATTTAGTCCATTTATATTCAAAGTCATTATTGATAGATATGAATTTAGTGCCATTGTATTACCTGGCAATTAATGTTGGTATTTCTGGAGATTTTCTCTGTTCCTTTCTTGTCTTTATTGCTCTTGGTTTTTCTTTCCCACTCAGAGTCCCCTTTAATATTTCTTGCAGGGCTGGTTTAGTGGTCATGAACTCCTTTTGTTTTTTGTTTTTGTTTTGTCTCAGAAACTATTTATCTCTCCTTCTATTCTGAATGACAGTCTTGCTGAATAAAGTATTCTTGGCTGTAGATTTTTTCCCTTCACCACTTTGAATATATCATGCCACTCTCTTTTTGCTTGCCAAGAGTCTGTCAATAAATGTGCTGTTAAGCCTTTTGTCTTCCCGAGGTGGGAAGTTGAAGATGAGACTTAAATTTCATCTATTCCCAGGAATTCAGCTAGAGAGTTATCAAACCATTCTGAACACCTACAAACTCAACAGGAGATCAAAGAAAAGAACAGCAGCAATTCTAGAAACGTAAAAGCAAACACTTTCTGGAAGGTAGGTCGTGCACAGAAGGACTCTGAGGCAATATATGGGAAGATAGACAGTAGGGTGTAGGAGCCTCCGTCAGCTGGCTCTTGGCAAGTGATAGAGAAGTGGAGCACAAAAACAGAACTTTTAGAAATCTGCTCCACAGAGGGGCGTCACTCTAGTGACTAAGCAGGGGGTGGAACCATTGCTGGGACAATCTGTTCTGAAGACACTTGGGATCACAGGAAGACTGGGGGTGCCTGAGTGTGGCAGAGCTTCCAAGTATCGTAGTGGGGAAACCAGCTGCAAAGGTGGAGCTGAGGAGTGGGCTCTCATCTTGGGGTTGCCATAAACTGATATGTGGTAGATTCAGGCCACTACTCTTCCAGTAGTGACTCATCAAGTAGCAGATCCGGGGACACTCCCTTTCTTGCCCCAGAAGGATTATCACAGGAGTGCACCACAGGCTGGGTTTGGGAATGGCAAACAGGTTTTTGTGCCAGAGATAGAAATGCTTGGTCAAAGTACAGGTGAGCATGGATTGCATCCTGAGACTAGAGAGAGAGGAGTGATTGCTTTTTTTTTTTTGGAGAGCTCACTGATGAGTGGAGCCCCAAGTTCTTGGCTCCTCTGGGGTCAGAGATTGGGAGGCCGCCATCTTCATTCTCCTCCTCCAAAGCTGTATGGAAAGTATTCAGAGAACAAAAGCTACCAAGAGTAAAACTGAGCAGATTACTTAGTATGGCCCCTGGCAAAGGTGGTGCAATTTCGCCTGGGCCAAAGATATTTGAGAATCACTGCAACAGGTCCCTGCCCCAGAAGATCAGCAAGAACATCCAGCCAAGACCAAGTTTACCTATCAATGAAAACTGCAAAACTCTAGTGCTAGGAAAATACAGCACATGGAATTCGTTGTTTTTTCCCCATGACTCCAGTCTTTTAAGTTAATTTTAAAATTTTTCTTTATTTTTCTTTTCCTAATTTTTAAATTAATTTTTCTTCTTTCCTTTGCAACCGATATCCCATCTTATCAATTCCTTTAAAAAAATTTTTAATTTTCATTTTTACAGTCATAATCTATCCCTTCATTGTATTTAACCTTATTTTTTGTGTATATATAAGTTATTCTTTCTTCAAAATTTTGCAAAATACATTCTCCCAACAGACCAAAATATACCCTAATCTAGTGTCTGGTTTTGTTCTAGTCTCCTGCCTGATTACATTCTCTCTCTTTCTCTCTTTCAAAATTTTTTTTGTTCTCTTTTAAACCAACTTCTTAACTTACAAATTCCTTTTAAAAGATCTTTTTAATTTTCATCTTTACATTCATATTCCATCCCTTCTTTGTATTTACCCTATTTTTGTATATATAGAAGTTCTTCATTCTTTAAAATTTTGGGAAGCAATTTCTTCTAACAGACCAAAATACAACCAAAATCTAATGTGTGGCTCTATTCTATTAACCAGCTTGATCATATTCCGCCCCCCCACTCCGTTTTGGAATTCTTCTGATTTATTTATTGTATAATTTTCTGGGGTCATTATTACCCTTTTAGCATTTTGTTCTCTCATTCATCTACTCTTCACTGGACAAATGACAAAACAGAAAAACTCACCTTAAAAAAAAAAACAGAGGCACTACTGACTGCCAGAGACCTAATCAATATGGTCATTATTAAGATGTCCAAACTAGAGTTCAGAGTGACGATTCAAAAGATACTAGCTGGGCTTGTAAAAAACCATAAAAGATACTAGAGAATCACATTCTAGAGAAATAAAAGAACTAAAATCCAAGCAAGTTGAAATAAAAACGGTTATTAATGAAGTGCAATGAAAAATGGAGTTTCTAATGGATAGGATAAATGATGCACAAGAGAGAATTAGTGATATAGAAGAGCAAATAATGGAGAATAAAGAAGCTGAGGAGAAGAGAGATAAATTACTACTGGATCATGAAAGGAGAATTCGAGAGATAAGTGACACCATAAGAGGAAAAATATTAGAATAATTGGGATCCCAGAAGAACAATATAGAGAGAGGGGGGAAGAAAGTATATTGGAACAAAGTATAACTGAGAACTTCCCTAATTTGGGGAGGGAAAATAGCATCAAAATCCAGGAGGCACACCCTCAAAATTAATAAAAAAATGTAAATACCCCATCACCTAATAGTAAAATTTACAGGTCTCAGAGACAAAGAAAATCCTGAATGCAGCTTGGGACAAGAGGTCTGTAACCTACAATGGTAGAAACATTATATTGGCAGAAGAGCTATCCAAAGAAATCCGGCAGACCAGAAAGGACTGCCATGATATATTGAGAGCACTAAACAAGAAAAATATGCAGCCAAGAATACTATATCCAGCTAGGCTGTCATTGAAAAATAGAAGGAGAGATAAAAATCTTCCAGGAAAATAAAAACTAAAAGAATTTGTGAATGCCAATCCATTCCTATTGGAAATATTGAAAGGGATTCTCTAAGCAAAGAAAGAGCCTAAAAGTAACATAGACCAGATAGGAACAAAGACAATACGCCATAACAGTCACCTTACAGGCAATACAAAGGCATTAAATTCATATTTTTAAATAGTTACCCTCAATGTAAATGGACTCAATGACCCAATAAAAATACACGGGGTATCAGATTGGATTAAAAAAAAATATCCATTGATATGTTGTCTGCAAGAGACACATTTAAGACCCAAAGACACCTCCAGATTTAAAGAGGGGGGGTGGAAAACAATTTATCAAAGTAATGGACATCAAAAGAAAGCTGGGGTGGCAATCTTTATATCAGACAAATTACATTTTAAACCAAAGTCTGTAATAAAAGATGAGGAAGGACACTATATCATAATTAGTGGCTCTATTCAACAAGAAGTGCTAACAATTTTAAATATGCTCCTAGCATGATAGCAGCTAATTATATAAGCCAATCAATAACAAAATCAAAGAAATGCTTTGACAATAATATAATACTAGTAGGGGACTTTAACACCTCCTCGCCTAAAATGGCCAGATGATCTAAGCAAAAGATCAACAAGGCAATAAATGCTTGAAATGATACACTGGGCCAGATGGACTTCACAGATATACTCAGAATATTCCATCCCAAAGTAACAAAATACACATTCTTCTCTAGTGAACATAGAACATTCTCCAGAATAGACCACAGAATAGGTCACAAATCAGGTCTCAACCAGTTCAAAGTTTGGGATCATCCCTGCATATTTTTGGACCAAATGCTTTGCAACTTGAACTCAGTCTCAAAAGGAAAGTTGGAAAGAACTCAAATACATGGAGGTTAAAAGAACATCCTACTAAAGAAAGAATGGGTCTACCAGGAAATTAAAGAAGAATTAAAAGGATTCATGGATACAAATGAAAAAGAAAACACAACTGTTCAAAATCTTTGGGATGCAGCAAACGCAGTCCTAAGAGGAAATTATATAGTAATACAAGCCTTTCTCAAGAAACAAGAAAGGTTTCAAAGACACAACCTCACTCTACACCTAAAGGAACTGATAAAGAATAGCAAATAAAGCCTAAACCCAGCAGGAGAAGAGAAATAATAAAGATTGGAGCAGAAATCAATGCAATAGAAACCAAAAGATCAGTAGAACAGATCAATGAAACTAGAAGCTGCTTCATTGAAAGAATTAATAAGATTGATAAACCCCTAACTAGACTTATCAAAAAGGAAAAATAGAGTACTCAAATTAATAAAATGAATAGAGTAGTGATCCCAACCAACACCAAAGAAACACAAACAATTATAAGAATATAATAAATGACTATACACCAGCAAATTTGACAATCTGGAAGAAATGGATGCACTCCTAGAGATGAATAAACTACCAAAACTGAATGAGGAAGAAATAGAAAACCTGAATAGACCCATAACCAGAAAGGATATTGAAGAAGTCATCAACAATCTCCCAACAGAAAAGAGCCTAGGGCCAGACAGCTTCCCAGGGGAATTATACCAAACATTTAAAGAAGAATTAATATCTATTCCTCCTGAAACTGTTCTAAAAAATAGAAATGGAAGGAATACTTGAAAGCTTATTTTATGAGGCCAGCATTACCTTGATCCCCAAACCAGGTAAAGACCACATCAAAATGGAGAGTTACAGGGCCCCTGGGTGGCTCAGTGGGTTAAAGCCTCTGCTTTTGGCTCATGTCATGATCTTGGGGTCCTGGGATCAAGGCCCATATCGGGCTCTCTGCTCGGCAGGGAGCCTGCTTCCTCCTCTCTCTCTGCCTGCCTCTCTGCCTACTTGTGATCTCTCTCTCTCTCTCTCTCTCTGTCAAATAAATAAATAAAATCTTCAAAATGGAGAGTTACATACCAATAGCCCTGATGAACACAGATGCAAAAATTCTCACCAAAATACTAGCCAATAGGGTCCAAGAGTACATTAAAAGGATTATTCACCATGACCAAGTGGGATTTATTCCTGGGTGGCAAGGTTGGTTCAACATCTGCAAATCAATCAATGTGATACAATACATTAATAAAAGAAAGAACAAGAACCATATGATAGTCTCAATAGATGGTGAAAAAGCATTTAACGAAATCCAGCATCCTTTCTTCGTCAAAACCATTTACAGTGTCAGGATAGAGGATACACACCTTAATATCCTAAAAGCCATCTATAAAAAACCCACAGCAAATATTATTCTCAATGGGGAAAACCTGAGAGCTTTCCACCTAAGGTCAGGAATACAACACGGATTTCCACTATCACCACTGCTATTCATCATAGTACTAGAAGTCATAGTCTCAGGAATCAGACAACAAAAACAAATATATGGCACCTGAAATGGAAAAGAAGTCAAACTCTCTTTTCAGATAATATGATACTTTATGTGGAAAACCCCAAGGACTACACTCCAAAGCTGCTAGAATTCATACAGGAATTTAGTAAAGTGTCAGGATATAAAATCAATGCACAGAAATCAGTTGCATTTTTATACACCAAAAATAAGACAGAAGAAAGAGAAATTACAGAGTTGATCCCATTTACAATTGCACCCAAAAACATATGATACCTGGAAGTGAATCTAACCAAAGAGGCAAAGAATCTGTTTTTAATAAACTATAAAATACTCACGAAAGAAATTGAAGCAGACACAAAGAAATGGTAAAACATTCCATGCTCATGAATTGGAACAACAAATATTGTGAAAATCTCTATGCTACCTCATGCAATCTACACATTTAATGCAACCCCTTTCAATATACTGTGAATGTTTTTCAAAGAAGTGGAACAAATAATCCTAAAATTTGTATGGAATTAGAAATGACCCCAAATAGCCAGAGAAATGTTGAAATAGGAAACAAAAGCTGGTGGCATCACAACTCTGGACCTAAACCTCTATTACAAAGTTGTGATCATGTATTTTATGGTGACTAACATAACACAGTAAAAAAAAACTGGAAAAAGGAGGAGGAACAAGGTGGTGGAGTAGGAGACTGATTATCATCAGGTCCCAGGAGTTCACCCAAATAGTTATCGAACCATTCTGAACATCTACAAATTCAACAGGAGATCGAAGAAAAGAAGAGCAGCAATTCTAGGAACAGATAATAGACCACTTTTTGGAAGATAGGATGTGCAGAGAAGTGAATGTGAAGTGACAGGAAGATAGACTCCATGGGGAGGGACAAGCACCCGGTAAGTGAGAGAGCAATGGAGCACAAAATCAGAACTTTTAGAAGTCTGCTCCACTGAGGGACATCACCCCAGAGGCTAAGTGGGGGGTGAAGCACTCACGGGGAAAATGTGGTCACAGGACCCACAGGGACAGAAAAAGACTATGGGTGTCTGAGGGTGACAGAGCTCCCAGGTATCAGAGAGGCAAAGCTGACTGGAGAGATGGAGCCAAGCTGAGGAGGGGTCTCTCAGATCTGTGTTACCTTAAACCATGATCCAAAGAACAGTTGAGCCACTGCACTTTGAGCAGGGACCCCAGAAGTGGCAGATCAGGATAGACCCCCTCCTTCCTCCTCTGGGAGGAGCGGCACAGGAGCATGCTGTAGGAATCTGCTGGGTTTGGAGATTTTAAATGGGGCCATGTGCCAGAGATAGAAATGCTTGGTCCCAGGCTGGGTGAGCTCAGAGTGCGGCCAGAGACCAGGGAGATGGGAGAGACCTACTGCTTTTCACTGAAGACGCACTGAGAAATGGGGTCCCGAGCTCTCCATTCCTTTGGGTTGGAGATTGGGAGGGCGCCATTTTCATTCCCATCCTCCAAAGCTGTACAGAAATCTTTCAGAGAACAAAAGCTCCCAAGAGTGAACCCGAGCCGATTACTTAGCCTGGCTCCTGGCAAAGGCAGTGCAATTCCGTCTGGGCAAAGATGCTTGAGAATCACAGCAACAGGCCCCTCCCCCAGAAAATCAGCAAGAACATCCAGCCAAGACCAAGTTCACCTATCACAGAATTGTGGAACTCCAGAGCTAGGGGAAAGCAACACGTAAAATTCATGGCTTTCCCCCCATGATCCTTTAGTCTTTGAAAGTTAAATTCTTTGAGTTTTATTTTTTCATACTGTTTTCTTTTAAATTTTTCCTCTTTCCTATTGTAAAATTTTAAAACTATTTTATCTTATCAATACCTTTTTCCAAACCGTTTTTATTTATTTTTTATTTTTTATTTTTTATTTTTTTAAAATATTTTATTTATTTTACAGAGGGAGAGAGATCACAAGGAGGCAGAGAGGCAGGCAGAGAGAGAGGGGGAAGCAGGCTCCCCGCTGAGCAGGGAGCCCGATGCGGGCCTCGATCCCAGGACCCTGAGATCATGACCTGAGCCGAAAGCAGAGGCTTTAACCCACTGAGCCACCCAGGCGCCCTCCAAACCGTTTTTAATTTTCATTGTTACAGACATATTTTTTCCCTTCATTGTATTTAACCTTATTTTTTGTATACATAGAGGGACTGTTCAAATAACCAGTTTAATAGATAGAGATATAGATAATATAGATATAGATTTAGATATAGAGATAGAAACAGAGACAGAGATAGATAAAGAAGTAGATGATATAGATACAGATGCAGATAGAGTTTTTTTCCTTTCTTCTTTTTTCCCCCTATTTCTTCTCCCCCCACATTTGGGTCTTTTCTGATTTGGTTAGTGTATATTTCTCTGGGGTCATTGTTAACCTTTTGTATATTGTTCTCTCATCCATCTATTCTTGTCTTGATAAAATGACAAGGCTGAAAAAATCACCACACACACACACACACAAGAACAAGAGGCAGTAAAAATGACTTGGGACCTAATCAATGGGGACATTAGTAATATGTAAGAACGAGAGTTCAGAATGAGGATTATCAAGGTGCTACCTGGGCTCAAAAAAAAAGCATGGAAGATAATAGAGAATCCCTCTCTAGAGAAATGAAAACCCTTTCTGGAGAAATAAAAGAACTAAAATCTAACCAAGTTACAATATAAAAAAGCTATTAATGGGTTGCAATAAAAAAGGAAGCTCTTACTGCTAGGATACATGAGGCAGAAGAGAGAATTAGTGATATAGATGACCGAATGAGAGATAATAAGGAACCTGAGGAAAAGAGAGACAAACAACTACTGGAGCATGAGGGGAGAATTTGAGAGATAAGTGATACCTTAAGACGAAGCAATATTAGAATATTTGGGAACCAAGAAGAAGAAGAAAGAGAGAGGGTGGCAGAAGGTAATCAGAGAAAAATTATACTACAGACTTTCCCTAATTTGGCGAAGGAAACAAGCATGAAAATCCAGGAGGCATAGAGAAACCCCCTCAAAATCAATAAAAATAGGTCCACATCCCATCATCTAATAGTAAAACTTACAAGTTTTAGTGACAAAGAAAATCCTGAAAGCAGCTTGGGACAAGAGGTCCATAACATACAATGGTAGAAATATTAGACTGACAGCAGACCTATCCACAGAGACCTGGTAAACCAGAAAGAACTGGCACGATATATTCAGAGCAGTAAACGAGAAAAAAATGCAGTCAAGAATACTATATCCAGCTGGGCTGTCTTTGAATATAGAAGGAGAGATAAAAAGCTTCCAGGACAAACAGAAACTAAAGGAATTTGCAAACACCAAGTCAGCCCTACAGGAAATATTGAAAGGGGTCCTGTAAGCAAGAGAAAGCCTAAAAAATGGCACTAAATTAATATCTCTCAATAGTTACCCTGAATATATGTGGAATAAACGCCCCAACTAAAAGACACAGGGTATCAGAATGGATAAAAAAAAAAACAAGACTAATCGGTATGCTGTCTACAAGAAACTCATTTTACACGCAAAGACACCTCCAGATTTAAAGTGAGGGGGTGGAAAATTATTTACCGTGCTAATGTACATCAAAAGAAAGGTGCATTTGCAATCCTTATATCATATAAACTAGATTTTAAGCCAAAGAGTATAATAAGAGATGTGGAAGGACACTATGTCATATTCAAAGGGTCCGTCCAACAGGAAGATGTAAAAATTTTAAATATCTATGCCCCTAACATAAGAGCAGCCAATTATATAAACCAATTAGTAACAATATCAAAGGAACAGGTCAACAATAATATAGAAAAGCAGGGGACTTTAACATCCCCCTCACTGAAATGGACAGATCACCTAAGCAAAAGATCAACAAGAAATAAATGTTCTAAATGACACACTGGACCAGAAGGACATCACAGATATATTCAGAACATTCCATTCCAAAAAAACAGAATACAAATTTTTCTCTAGTGCACATGGAACATTCTCCAGAATAGACCACATTCTGGGTGACAAATCTGGTCTCAAATGGTACCACAAGATTGGGATCATTCCCTGCATATTTTCAGACCATAATGCTCTGAAACTAGAACTCAATCACAAGAGGAAATTTGGAAAGAACTCAAATACGTGGAGGCTAAAGAACATCCTACTAAAAATGAATGGGTTAACCAGGCAATTAAACAGGAATTAAAAATATTCACGGAAAGAAATGAAATTGAAAACAGAATTGTTCAAAATATAAGGGACACAGCAAAAACAGTCCAGAGAGGAAAGTATATAACAATACAAGCCTTTCTCAAGAAACAAGAAAGTTCTCAAGTACACAAACTAACCCTATACCTAAAGGATCTGCAGAAAGAACAGCAAAGAAAGCCTAAACCCAGCAGGAGAAGAGAAATAATAAAGATCAGAGCATAAATCAATGAAATAGAAACCAAAAGAACTGTAGAACAAATCAACGAAACTAGGAGTCAGTTCTTTGAAAAAGTAGTAAGTTTGATAAATCCCAGGCCAGACTTATCCAGAAAAGAGAAAGGACTCAAATTAATAACATCATGAATGATAGAGGAGAAATCACAACCAACAGCAAAGAAATACAATTATAAGAACATATTATGAGCAACTCTAAAGGGGAAATTTGACACTCTGGAAGAAATGGATGCATTCTTAGAGAAATATAAACTACCAAAACTGAACCAGGAAGAAATTGAAAACTTGAATAGACCTATAACCAATAAGGAGATTGAAGCAGTCATCCAAAATCTCCCAACAAACAAGAGCCCAGGGCCAGACGGCTTCCCAGGGGGGATTTCTACCAAACATTTCTAGAAGAATGAATAATATTTTTCCTGAAACTCTTCCAAAAAATAGAAATGGAAGGAAAACTTGCAAGCTCATTTTATGAGGCCAGTATTACCCAGATTCCAAAACCAGGCAAAGACCCCATCAAGAAGGAGAATTACAGACCAATATCCTTGATGAACATCGATGCAAAAATCCTCAACAAAATACTAGTCAATAGGATCCAACAGCACATTAAAAGGATTATTCACCACGACCAAGTGGGATTTATTCCAGTCCTGCAAGGCTGGTTTAACATCCGCAAATCAATCAATGTGATGCAAGACATTAATAAACGAAAGATCAAGAACCATATGATCCTCTCAATAGATGCTAAGAGAGCATTTGTCAATGTACAGCACCCTTTCTTGATCAAAACTCTTCATGGTGTAGGCATAGAGGTTACATACCTCAATATCATCAAAACCATCTACGAAGAACCCACAGCTAATATCATTCTCAATGGAGAAAAACTGAGAGCTTTTCCCCTAGGGTCAGGAACACAGCATGGCTGTACACTATCACCACTGTTGGTCAACATAGTAGTAGAAGTCCTAGCCTCAGCAATCAGACAACAAAAAGAAATAAAAGGCATCCAAATTGGCAAGGAAGAAATCAAACACTCACTCTTTGCAAATGATATGATACTTTATGTGGAAAACCCAAAGAAGTCCACTCGAAAACTGATAGAACTCATACAGGAATTCAGTAAAGTGTCAGGATATAAAATCAATACCCAGAAATCAGTTACATTTCTATATACCAACAACAAAACAGAAGAAAGAGAAGTTACAGTGTCAATCCCATTTACATTTGCACCCAATATCATAAGATACCTAGGGATAAACCTAACCAAAGAGACAAAGAATCTGTACTCAGAAAACTAT
Organism: Ailurus styani; assembly: GCA_002007465.1. Taxonomy (NCBI): domain Eukaryota; kingdom Metazoa; phylum Chordata; class Mammalia; order Carnivora; family Ailuridae; genus Ailurus; species Ailurus styani. The sequence goes on along the minus strand of LNAC01000857.1, from coordinate 472,810 downwards.
AACGTCCTCATGAAAGTAATTGAGGAAGACACAAAGAAATGGATAAATGTTCCAGGCTCATGGATGGGAAGAACAAATATTGTGAAAATGTCTATGCTTCCTAGAGCAATCTACACATTTAATGCAATCCCCATTAAAATACCAGCAATTTATTTCAAGAAATAGAACAAATTATCTTACAATTTATATGGAACCAGCAAAGACCCTGAATAGGCAAAGGAATGTTGAAAAATAAAACCAAGTTTGGTGGCATCACAATTCCAGACTTCGAGCTCTATTACAAAGCTGTCATCATCAAGACAGTATGGTACTGGCACAAAAACAGACACATAGATCAGTGGAACAGAATAGAGAGCCCAGAAATGGACTTTTAACTCTATGGTCAACTAATCCTTGACAAAGCATTAAGGAATGTCCAATGGGAAAAAGACAGTCTCTTCAACAAATGGTGTTGGGAAAACTGGACAGCCACATGCAGAAAAATGAAACTGCATCGTTTCCTTACACCACACACAAAAAAAGACTCGAAATGGATGAAAGACCTCAATGTGAGACAGGAATCCATTAAAATCCTTGAGGAGAACACAGGCGGCAACCTCTTCGACCTCAGCCATAGCAACTTCTTCCTAGGAACATCACCAAAGGCAAGGGAAACAAGGGCAAAAATGAGCTATTGGGACTTCATCGAGATGAAAAGCTTTTGCAGAGCAAAGGAAGCAGTCAACCAAACCAAAAGACAACTGACAGAATGGGAGAAGATATTTGCAAATGAAATCAGATAAAGGGCTTCTATCCTAAATTTATAAAGAACTTATCAAACTCAACACTCATAGAACAAATAATACAGTCAGGAAATGGGCAGAAGACCTGAACAGACATTTCTGCAAAGAAGACATCCAAATGGCCAACAGACACACAGGAAAGTACTCACCATCACTCGGCATCAGGGAATTACAAATCAAAACAACAGTGAAATACCACCACCTCACACCAGTCAGGATGGGTAAAATTAACAAGTCAGGAAATGACAGATGTCGGTGAGGATACGGAGAAAGGGGAACCCTTCTATACTGTTGGTGGTAATGCAAGCTGGTGCAGCCACTTTGGAAAACAGTATGGAGGTTCCTCAAAAAGTTGAAAGCAGAGATGCTGTATGACTCAGCAATTGCCCTATTAGGTATTTACTCTAAAGATTCAGAAGTAGTGATCCTCAGGGGCACATGCCACCCAAATGTTTATAGCAGCAATGTCTATAATAGCCAAACTCTGGAAAGAACATAGATGTCCATCAACAGATGAATGGACAAGAAGAGGTGGGTTATGTATATACAATGGAATACTATGCAGCCATCAAAAGAACTGAAATCTTGTCGTTTGCAATGACGTGGATGAAACGAGAGGGTATTATGCTAAACGAAATAAGTCAATCAGAGAAAGACAATTATCATATGATCTCTCTGATATGAGGAACTTGACGGGCAGGGTAGGGGATTGTGAGGGGTAGGGAGGAATAATATGAAACAAGATGAGATCGGGAAGGAGACAAAGTTTAAGAGACTTGGTCTCACAAAACTAACTGAGGGTTACTTGGGGGTGGCTCGGTGGGCTTAGTGTGGATGGGTTATGGAAATTGGGGAGGGTTTGTTCTATGGTGAGTGCTGTATAAGGTGTAAACCTGATGATTCACAGACCTGAACCCATGGGGAAAAAAAAGAAAGAAAGAAAAAGAAAAAGAAAAGGAAAAAGAAAAAGAAAAAAAGAAAAATCCTGGAAAAAATTAGCCAAAAAAATTAAAAAAATATAATAACCAAAAATTACCAAAATCGTGATCACCAAGACAGCATGACATTGGCACAAAAAGAGACACACAGATCAATCCAACAGAATAGAGACCACAGAAATGGACCCTCAAATGTATAGTCAACTAACCTTCAATAAAGAGTAAAGGATGTCAAATCGTAAAAAGGCAATCTCTTCGACAAATGGCATTGTGAAAATTTGGACAGACACATGCAGAGGAATGAAGCTGGACCTTTTTCTTACATCAGTCACAAAGATAAACTCAAAATGGATAAAAGACCTCAATGTGAGAAAGGAATCCATTAAAATCCTTGAGTCGAACACAGACAGCAGTCTTTTCTACCTCAGCCACAGAGCCTTCATCCTAGACAGATCGTCAAAGGCAAGGGAAGCAAGGGCACAAATCAGCTATTGGGACTTCATCAAGATAAAAAGCTTCTGAACAAGAAAGGAAACAGTCAACAAAACTGATAGACAATTGTCAGAATAGGAGATGATATTTGCAAATGACATATAAGATAAAGGGCTAATATCCAAAGTCTATAAAGAACTTATTAAAGTCAACACCCAAAGAATAAATAATCCAGTCATGAAATGGGCAGAAGACATGAACAGACATTTCTGCAATGAAGACATCCATATGGCCAACAGAAACACGAAAAAGTGCTGAACATCAATTGGCATCAGGGAAATATAAATATAAATCAAAACAACATTGAGATAACACCTTACACCAGTTAGGATAGCAAAAATTAACAAGACAAGAAACGAAATATGTTGCAAGGATGTGGAGAAAGGGCAATACTTTTATGTTGTTGATAGGAATGCAAGCCAGTGTAGCCACTCTGGAAAACCCTATGGAGGTTCCTCAAGTTGTTAAAAATAGAGCAACCCTATGACCCAGCAACTGCACTACTAGGTATTGACCCCAAAGATACAGATGTTGTGAAAAGAAGGGACATGTGCCTCCCAGTGTTCATAGCAACTAATGTCCACAGTAGCCAAACTGTGGAAGGGCTGAGGTGAACTTCAGCAGATGAATCGATAAGGAAAATGTGGTCTATATATACAATGGAATAGTAGTCATCAAAGGGGATGAATATTCACCATTTGCATCAACATGCATGGAACTGGTAGGTATTAAGTTAAATGAAATAAGTCAAGCAGAGAAAGACAATTATCGTATGGTTTCACTTATATGTGGAACATAAGCAATAGCATGGAAGACGTTAGGGGAAGGAAGGATAAACTGAAGGGGGAAATCAGAGAGGCAGACAAACATGGGAGACTATGGACTCTGGGAATCAAACTGAGGGTCTCAGAAGGGAGCGGGTAAGGGGATGGGGTTCCCTGGTGATGGGTATTAGGAGGTCATGTACTGTAATGAGCACTGGATGTTATATGCAAATAATGAATCATGGAACACTATATCAAAAACTAATGATGTACTATATGGTGACTAACATAACTTAATAAAAAAGAATAGAAATCCACATATAAAAATAAAGAAAATCAGCAAAACATGAAATTAGGAAAGATAAGAAAAGATCCAAAAAGAAAGCTCCAGAAATCATCAAAAACGGGTAATAAAATGGCAACAAATATATATCTACCAACAATTCCTGTAAGTGTAAATTGACTACATGATTCAATCAAATGACATAGGTTGAATCCATTTCTGGATTCAATCCATCTCATTTATCTAAATGTCTGTTTTTGTGCCAATACCATTCTGTCTCAAGGATCACAGTTTTATAATATAGCTTGAATTCAGGCATTTTGGGTGATACGTATTAAGGAGGGGAAGTGTTGTGATGAGCAGTGTGTGTTACATGGAACGAATGAATCATTAAACACCATATCAAAAACTAGAGATGTAGTATATGTTGTCTAATTAGATAAAATAAAAAAACGACATAGGTTGATAGCATGGATAAAGAACAATACCCATCTCTATGCTGCGCACAAGAGACTCATTTTAGACTTAAAGACTCCTACAGATTGAAAGTGAGGGGATGGAGAAATATTTATTACAAAACCGGGTGTCAAATGAAACCTGGAACTAAAAACCATAAGATATCTAAGAATATGCTAACCAAGGAGGTAAAAAATTGTACTCTAACAACTACAGAACACTTATGAAACAAATTGAGGAAGACACAAAGAAATGGAAAAAAATTCCATCCTTATCGACTGGAAGAATAAATATCGTTAAAATGTCTATGCTACCCAGAGCAGTCTACACATTCAATGCAATCCCTATCAAAATACCATCGGCATTTTTCACAGAGCTGGAATAAACAATCCTAAAATTTGTACAGAACCAGAAAAAACCCTGAATACCCGGAGGAATGTTGAAAAAGAAAATAAAAGCTGGGGTATCACAATGCCTAACTTCAACCTATATTACAAAGCTGTAATAAACAAGACAGAATGGTACTAGCACAAAAACAGACACATAGATCAATGGAACAGAACAGAGAGCTCAGAAATGGACCCTCAACTCAATGGTCAAATAATCTTCGATAAAGCAGGAAAGAATATCCAGTGAAAGAAGGACAGTCTCTGCATCAAATTGTGCTGGGAAATTTGGACAGCTACATGCAGAAAAATGAAACTGGACAATTCTCTTACAGCAGACAGAAAGATAAACTCAAAACAGATGAAAGACCTCAATGTGATACAAGAATCCATCAAAATCCTAGAGGAAATGATAGGCAGTAATCTCTTTGACATTAGCCAGAGCAACTTCTTTCTTTTTTTTATTTTTAAAAGATTTTATTTATTTGAGAGAGAGCACAAGAGAACTCACACTCAAGTGCATGCAAGTGTTGGGGGACGGCAAAGGGGAGGGAGAGGAGGAGGGAAAGAATCCCAAGCAGTCTCTGTGTTGGGTTGAGCACAGAGCCTGACACAGAACTTGATCCCATGACCCTGAGATCATGACCTGAGCCAAAACCAAGAGTCAGTCGCTTAACTGAGGCCACCCAGGTACCCCCTCAGTAAATATTTTTTAAATTGGATTTTTTTATCTCTGCAGATCTAATAACAATGTGGCAAAGCTAGTATTTTTTTAAGTTTATTGTTCAATTGGTTTCAAATCCCTGACATTTAATTTTACTGATTTCATAGTCCTTTGAAAAAGTAATGGTGACACGGCACCTATTGTTCCTTGGGCAGATTGGGTGTTACTGTCCCACAGAGGACCACCCTGTGATATTTCCCGGAGGAGATTTATTTTTTTTTTTTTTTTTTTTTTTTAATT
>LNAC01000857.1:396611-467655 GCA_002007465.1 Ailurus styani | reverse complement strand
GAGAGCCCGACGCGGGCCTCGATCCCAGGACCCTGAGATCATGACCTGGGCCGAAAGCAGAGGCTTTAACCCACTGAGCCACCCAGGCGCCCCCTGGAGGAGATTTAAAACCTCAGTTTATATTGAAAATTGTGCTTGTTAAATACCAGACATCTTTATGATGATGTTGTAAATTCCACTATTTTTCATGCATTTTAGTGGCAGAAACAGAAAATTAGTGCAATCATCTTGATGGGGAAGGAGACAAACCATAAGAAGNGGAAGGAGACAAACCATAAGAGACTCCTAATCTCACAAAACAAACTGAGGGTTACTGGGGGGTGGGAGGGTAGGGATAGGGTGGATGGGTTATGGACATTGGGGAGGGTTTGTGCTTTGGTAAATGCTGTGAAAGTTGTAAGCCAGATGATTCACAGACCTGTACCCCTGGGGCAAAGAATTAAAAAAATAAAAAAAAATTAGCCAATGAAAGATAATAAACATTTCAACTGGATAAGATAATCCACTGAAAAAAATAGTCATCAAACTGAAAATGGAATACATTTCATATATTAAGAGCAACTTCTTTCAAGGCACATCTCCAAAGGTAAGGGAAACAAAAACAGAAATGAACTTTTGGGTTTCATCAAATAAAAAGCTTCTGCACAGCAAAGGAAAAAGTCAACCAAATTAAGAAAAAAACCTCAAGAATGGGTAAGGTATTTTCAAATGACATTACAATTGAAGGGCTGGTATCCATGATGTACAAAGAACCTATCAAACTCAACACCCAAAACACAAATAATCCGGTTAAGGAAGGGTCAGAAGACATGAACAGTCACTTCTTGAAAGAAGATGTACAAATGGCTACAGACACAAGAAAAAAAATTTCAACATCACTAGCCATTAGGGAAATACAAATGAAACCACAATGAGATATCACCTTACACCAATTAGAATGGCAAGAACTAACAAAATGGGAAAACACAAATGTTGGCATAGATATGGAATAAAGGGAATCCTCTTACACTGTTGGTGAGGATGCAAGTTGTTACAGGCACTCTGGAAAATAGTATGGAGGTTCCTCAAAAAGTTAAAAATACAGCTACTGTATGTCCCAGCAATGGCACTACTTTGTATTTGCCCCAAAGATACAGATGTGAAAGAAGGTGCACTTGAACCCCCAGTGTTCATAGCAGCAATGTCCACAATAACCAAAATGTGGAAGGACCTGGAATGTTCTTCAACAGATGAATGGATAAAGAAGATGTGGTCCATGTATACAAGGGGACATTACTCAGCCATCTGAAAGAACCAATACCTACCATTTGCATTAACATGGATGGAAATTGAGGCAATTATACTACATGAAATAAGTCAATCTGAAAAAGGCAATTATCATATAGTTTCATTCACATGTAGAATATAATGAATAGTGGAGAGGATCATAGGGGAAGGGAGGCAAAACTGAATGGAAAGAAATCAGAGAGGGAGATGAATCATGAGAGACTCTAGACTCTGTGAACCAAACTGAGGGTTACAGAAGGGAGGGGTTGTGGGGATGAGGTAACCTGGTGTTTGGGTATTAAGTAGTGCTTGTGTTGTAATGAGCACAGGCTGTTATATGCAACTAATGAATCATTGAACAGTATGTCAAAACGTAATGATTTACTATATGTTGGCTAATTGAACATAAAAAAATAGATTTCCTTCTAGAACCTGGAGTATTGATTTCTTGGTAAATCCAGGTAGGGTTTGGTTGTTGATAAACTTTTATTCTCCTGGTTGCCAGGTGAGGTTTATACAATGAGAGGTTAAATGCCCCACACCTCTTTAAAATTTAGTTTCCATATTTGCAGGTGTTCTTGGAGAAATGGCCCTAACACTGCTTTGCCTGTTTGAAATGTCAAGTACACAAGAAGTACCTCAGGAATGGAAATTTGTAATAAAATAATTTTTTTAAAATTTAAAAATAATAAAAAAATATTTAAAAACACATGGAAACAAATGAAAATGAATACAAGTGGTCCACAATCTATGGGATGCTGAAAAATCATTAAAATATTTACTTATACATTTTAGAGAAAGAAAGCGAGAGGGAGAGAGTGTTAGTCCGGGGAGGTGAACAGGGCAGAATCTCAAGCACACTCCCTGCTGAGTGAGGAGCAGATCTTAGGGTTTGATTTCATGACTCTGACACTGACCTGAGCTGAAATGGAGTAGGACACTTAACCAACTAAACCACCCTGACACCCCAGGAACAGCATTTTAAAGAGGGAAGTATAAAAAAAAATAAGAGGGAAGTAAAGAGGGAAGTATATAGCATACAGACCTATTATAAGAATAATGAAAAACCTCAAATAAGGAACCTAACCTTACACCTAAATGAACAATAAAAGAACAACAAATAATGTCTAGGAAGAATGCCTGAAGAAGGAAGGAAACAAAAAAAGGTTAGAACAGAAACAAACACCTGGTGGTGGGTATTAAGGTGGGTGTGTATTGCATGGAGCACTGGGTGTGGTGCATGAACAATGAATCTTGGATCACTGAAAAAAAAAGAACAGAAACAAACAAACAAACAAATGAAAAACAGAACAGACCATTGAATCCAGGAGCTGGTTCTTTGAAAAATGTAATAAGTTTGATAAACTTTAATCCAGACTTATCAGAAAAAAAAGAAAGTTTTCAAATAAATAAAATCAGAAATGAAAGAGGAGAAATAACAACCAACACCACAGAAATACAAAGGTAAGAGAATATTAAAAAAATTATATCCCAAAAAATTGGAAAACCTGGAAGAAATGGATAAATTCCTAGAAACATATAAGCTACCAGAACTGAAAGAGGAGGCAATAGAAAACTTGAGTAGATCAATAACTAGCAAGAAACTTGAATCTGTAATTAAAAATCTCAAATAAATGAAAGTATCTGATGGCTGCACAGGAGAATTCTACCTAAAATTTAAGGTGATTTATTACCTATTCTCAAATTATTAAAAAAAAACAGAATAAAAAAGAAAATTTACAAATTCATTCTATGAGTACAGGATTATCCTGATACCAAAATCAGATAAAGGATACCACAAAATAAGAAAAGAAGGGCCATATGTACCCCAATGTTCATAGAAGCAATGTCCACAATCACCAAACTGTGGAAAGAGCCCAGATGTCCTTCAACATATGAATGGATAAAGAAGATGTGGTCCATATATACAATGGAATATTACTCAGCCATCAGAAAGGATGAATACCCAACTTTTGTATCAACCTGGACGGGTCTGGAGGAGATTGTGCTGAGTGAAATAAGTTGAGCACAGAAAGTCAATTATCATATGGTTTCACTTCCTTGTAGAACATAAGGAATAAAATGGAGGACTCTAGGGGAAGGAAAGAAAAAGTGAATTGGGGTAAATCAGAAGGGGAGATGAACCATGAGAGACTGTGGATTCTGAGAAACAAGCTGAGGGTTATGGAGGGGAGGGGAGAGGGGAGATGGGTGAGCCTGGTGGTGGGTATTAAGGAGGCAAAGAACACTGGGTGTGGTGCATAAACAACGAATCTTGGATCACTGAAAAAATAATAAAAAGAAATTTAAAAAATTAAAAAAAGGATACCACAAAATAAGATAACTACAGGATAATAACTCTGATAATTATAGATGTAAAAATCCTCAGAAGAATATTAGCAAAATGAACCCAAAGATACATTTAAATAAATCATTCATCATGATCTGGTGGAATTTATTTCTTGGTTAAAAATGTGGTTAAATATTCACAAATCTGTCAATATGATACATCACATTAATAAAATAAAGCAGAAGAACTATATGATCATTTCAATAGATGCAGAAAAAGCATTTGACAAAGTACAACTTCTTTTCACAGTAAAACCCTCACAGCAGACTCTGTTTAGAGGGAACATACTTCAGCATCATAAAGGCCATCTATGAAAAATCCACAGCTAACATAATTTTTAATGGGGAAAAACTGAGAGCTTTTCGCCTACACTCAGGAACAAGACAGGGATACGCACTCTCACCAGTGTTATTTATCATAGTAGTGGAAGTTCTAGCCACAGCAATCAGCCAACACAAAGAAATTAAAGGCGCCCAAATTGATAAAGAAGAAGTAAAACTTTCACTATTTGCAAATGATATGATTCTATATATGCAAGACCTGAAAGACTACAAAAAAATCTGCTGGAACTTATAAAAAAATTCAGTTAAGTCACAAGTTACAAAATCAGCATACAAAAATCTGTTGCATTTATATACACCAAGCAGCAGAAAAAGAACTCAAGGAATCAATACCATTTATCATTGCACCAATACTCATAAGATATCTAGGAATAAATCTAACCAAAGAGGTAAAGGACCTGTACTCTGAAAACTATAAAACACTGATGAAAGGAGTCAAAGCTGAGACAAATAAATGGAAAGATATTCCATGTTCATTTATTGGGAGAATAAATATTTTCATAATGCCAATACTACCCACATTTAATGCAACCCCTAACAAAATGCCAACAGCACTTTTTACAGAGCTAGAACAAACAATTCTAAAATTTGTGTGGTACCACAGAGACCCTGAAAAGCCAAAGTAATTGTGACAAAGGAAAGAAAAGATGGAGGCATTACAATTCTGAACTTCAAGATATATTATAAAGCTATTGTAATCAGAACAGTATGGTGCCGGCACAAAAATAGACATGTAGATCAGTGCAACAGAATAACATACCCAGAAATGAACCCACAACTCTATGGTCAACTAATCTTTGACAAAGCAGGAAAGAATAGCCAATGAAAAAAAGACAGTTTCTTTAACAAATAATGGGGAAACTGGACAACATTCACGTAAAGTAATGAAACTGGATCACTTTCTTATACTAAACACTAAAATAAATTCAAAATGGATCAAACACTTAAATGTGAAACATGAAAGTATAAAAATCCTAGAAAAGAACACAGGCAGTAACATCTTTGACATGAGCCATAGTAACTTCTTACTAGATATGTTCCTGAGGCAAGGGAAACAAAAGCAAAATAAACCACTGTCACTATATCAAAGTAAAAAGCTTCTGCATAGTGAAGGAGAAAATCAACAAAACTAAAAGGCAACCTACTGGAGAATATATTTGAAAATGACCCATTCAATAAAATGTTAGCATCAAAAAATATAAAGAGCTTATAAAAGCAACACCCTAAAAACTGTCCAATTAAAAAGTAGTCAGACAGGAATACACATTTTTCCAAAGAAAACATACAGCTCTAGAGTCACCCCCATGCAGCCTTGTTGGGGAATCTGAACTGGAAACAGTCCATGCCCACTGTGGTCTGTAATGCTTCATTGCTTCTCCTTTACGCTGTCCAAGTATGTGCACCATGAACTGGAGGAGGTGGAAACTTTTGGCTTCCAGGCAGAAATTTCCCAAGTCATGTCCCTCGTTGTAAATACCTTCTATTCCAACAAGGAAATTTTCCTTTAGGAGTTCATCGGTAAGGCTTCTGACGTGTTGGACAAGATTTGCTATGAGAGCCTGACAGAGAAGATTTTAATCTTGTGCAAGTCCCAATAGTTCATTTTTGCTTTTTAAAAATTTTTATTCAAATTCCAGTTAGTTAGACCAGAGTGTAATATTAGTTTCAGTTGTACAATTTATTGATTCAACACTTACATAAAACACCTGGTGCTGGGCACCTGGGTGGCTCAGTGGGTTAAAGCCTCTGCATTCTGCTCAGGTCATGATCTCAGGGTCCTGGGATCAAGGCCCGCATCAGGCTCCCTGCTCATTGGGGAGCCTGCTTTCTCCTCTTTCTCTGCTTGCCTCTGCCTACTTGTAATCTCTCTCTGTCAAATTAATAAATAAAATCTTAAAAAAACACACCTGGTACTCATCAGAGCAAGTATACTCTGTAATCCCCATCAGTTATTTAACCCATCTGTTCACCCATCTCCCCTCTGGGAACCATGTGTTCTCTATACTTAGGAGGCTGGTTCTTGTTTTGCCTCTCTCGTTTTTAGCCCTATGATTTTATGTTTTATTTCTTAAATTCCACATGAGTGAGATAATATATTTGTCTTTCTCTGAATGACTTACTTCACTTAACATTATACTCTTGAAGTCCATCCATGTCATTATAAATGCCAAGATTATATTCTTTTTTATGGATGAGTTATATTTCATTGTGTATATATACTACATTTTCTTTATCCATTCACCTGTCAATAGACATTTGGGCTCTTTCCATAATTTGAGTATTATAGATAATGTTGATATTAACATTGGGGTGCATATATCCCTGCAAATTAATATTGTTGTTTTCTTTGTGTAATTACCTAGGAGTACAATTGCTAGATAGCATGGTAGTTTTATTGTCAACTTTCTGAGGCATCTCCACCCTCTTTTTCAGAATGGCTGCATTCCCACCAGCTCTGAAGGAGGTTTCCCCTTTCTCCATATCTTTGCCAACACCTATTGTTCCTTTTTATTTTGCCTGTTTGTTCTTGTTTTGTTGATTATAGCCATTCTGACTTGTATGAGGTGATATCTCATTGAAGTTTTGATTTGTATTTTCCTGATGATGAGCAATGTTGAGCATCTTTTCATGTGTCTGTTGTCCATCTGGATTTCTTTGGAAAAATGTATATTCATGTCCTCTACCCATTTTTTAACTGGTTTATTTCTTTTTTGGGTGTTGTGTTTTATAAGTTCTTTATATATTTTGAATACCAAACGTTTATCAGGATATGTCATTTGCAATTATCTTCTTCTATTCCATAGGTTACATTTTAGTTTTGTTGATTTTTTTCCTTTACTGGTACAGAAGATATATATTTTGATGATGCCCCCATTGTCTATTTTTGCTTTTGTTTCCCTCCTTAGGAGACATATCTAGAAATAAGTTGCTATGGCCGATGTCAAAGATGTTATTGTCTGTGTTTTCTTCTCAGATTAATGCTTTCAGGTCTCACATTTAGGTCTTCAATCCATTTTGAATTTATTTTTTTGTGTGGTGTAAGAAAGTGGTACAGTTTTATTGTTTTACATGTGTCTCTCCACTTTTCCCAGCTCCATTTGTTGAGGAAGCTATCATTTTCCCTTTGGATATTTTTTTCCTGTTTTTTTGCACATTAGTTGTTGGTTCATTTCTGAGTTTTCTATTTTGTTCTGTTGTTCTATGTGTACTTTTCTGCCAGTAACATACTCTCCTGATCACAACAGTTTTGTAATAAAAGTTGAAGTCCAGAATTGTGGTGCCTGAAGTTTTGCTTTCTTTTTCAATATTGCTTTGACTATTTTTGGTCTTTGTGATTCCATACAAATTTTAGTACTATCTGTTCTAGGTCTTCAAAAAAAGGTGGTGATATTTTGATAAGTATTTCATTAAATGTGTAGTTTTCTTTGAGTAAGATAGATATTTTTTAAATGTTTGTTCTTTGTATCTATGAGCATGGAATAATTTTCCATTTCTTTGGAAACTGTACTCTTCAATTGTTTTCATCAGTCTTTTAAATAGTTTTCAGAGTGCAGATATTTTACATCTTTGGTTAGTTTTATTCTTAGGTATTTTGTGATTTTTTATTCAATTGTGAATGTAATTGATTCATTGATTTCTCTTTCTGCTTTCTCATTATTGATGTATAGAAATGCAACACATTTCTGTACATTGATATTCTTATCGTGCAACATTTCTAAATTGGTTTATCAGTTCTACAATTGTTTTGGTGGAGTTTTTAGTGTTTTCTCTGTAGAGTATCCTGTCATCTGCAAACAGTGAAAGGTAGAATTCTTCCTCATCAGTTTGGATGCCTTATACTTCTTTGTGTTGTGTGATTGCTGTGGCTAGTACTTCCAACACAATGATTAGTAAGAGTTGTAGCAGTGGACATCCCTGACTTGTTCTTGAACATAGAGGAAAATTTCTCAGTTTTTCTACATTGAAGATGACTTAACTGTGGGTTTTTCATATATGACATTTATTATGTTTAGGTATGTTCCCTTTATCTTAATTTTTTAAGGATTTTTATCATAAATGGATGTTCACTTTTGTCAATTGCTTTTTTTTAATGCATCTACTGAAATGAGCATATGGTTCCTACCTTGTCTTTCATAGATGTGATGTATTATGGTTTTCAATTTGCCAGTATTGAACCACTCTTGCATGCCAGAAATAAACCCACTTAATTGTGTTGAATGATTAATATAATGTTTGATTTGGTTTGCCAGTATTTAGTGGAGAATTTTTGCATCCATGTTCATCAAGGGTATTGTCATGTAGTTTTCTTTCTTAGTGAATTCTTTATCTGGTTTTGGTATCAGGGTAATGCTGGCTTCATAGAATGCATTTGTATTTTTCCTTCCTATTCTATTTTTTGAAATAGTTTGAAAATTATAGGGGTTAACTGTACTTTAAGTCTTTTATAGAATTCATCTGTGAAGCAATCTGGCCCTGATCTTATGTTTGTTGGGAGATTTTTGGTTACTTATAGAATGTCTTTGGTGGTTATTGGTATTTTCAAGTTTTTTGTATTTTCCCGTTTCATTTTTGGTAGTTTTTATTTTTCTAGGAATTCTTATATTTTTTCCAGGTTAGAGAGGAGGAAGCAGGCTCCCCGCTGAGCAGAGAGCCTGATGTGGGCCTTGATCCCAGGAACCTAGGATCATTACCTGAGCCGAAGGCAGCGGCTTTAACCCACTGAGCCACCCAGGCGCCCTCAATGTGGTTTTGATTTGAGTTTCCCTGATGGCTAGTGATGATGAACATTTTTTCATGTGTCTGTTGGCCATTTGTATATCTTCTTTGGAGAAGTGTCTGTTCATGTCTTCTGCCCATTTTTTGACATGATTATCTGTTTTTTGGCGTTGAGCATGAGAAGATCTTTATAGATCTTGGATATCAGCCCTATGTCTGTGGTGTCATTTGCGAATATCTTCTCCCATTCAGTGGGTTGCCTCTTTGTTTTGTTGCCTGTTTCCTTTGCTGTGAAGAAGCTTTTTATCTTGATGAAGTCCCAAAAGTTAATTTTTGCTTTTATTTCCTTTGCCTTTGGTGATGTGTCTTGAAAGAAGTTGCTGTGGCCAGTGTCAAAGAGGTTACTGACTATGTTTTCCTCTAGGATATTGATAGATTTCTGCCTCACATTGAGGTTTTTCATCCATTTCGAGTTTATCTTTGTGTATGGTGTGAAAGAAGGATCAAATTTCATTCTTCTATACATAGCTGTCCAATTTTCCTACCACCAGTTATTGAAGAGACTGTATTTTTCCCACTGGATATTTTTTCCTGCTTTGTCGAAGATTATTTGACCATAAAGTTGAGGGTACATGTCTGGACTCTCAACTCTTTTCCATTGGTCTATGTCTCTGTTTTTGTGCCAGTACCATGATGTCTTGGTGATCACAGCTGTGTAGTAAAGCTTGAGATCAGGGAACGTGATGCCCCCAGCTTAGCTTTTCTAATTCAACATTTCCTTAGTGATTCTTGGTCTTTTCTGCTTCCAAATAGTTTTTTAGATTGTATGTTCCAGCACTTTGAAAAATTCTGGTGGAATTTTGATCGGGATGGCATTGAAATTATAGATTGCTCTGGGCAGTAAAGACATTTTTACAATGTTTATTCTTCTGATCCATGAGCATGGAATGCTTTTCCACCTTTTTGTGTCTTCTTCAATTTCTTTCATGAGTGTTCTGTAGCTCCTCAAGTCCAGATCCTTTACCTCTTTGCTTAGGTTTATTCCAAGGTATCTTATGTTTATTGGTGCTATAGTAAATGGAATCAATTCTCTAATTTTCCTTTCTATATTTTCATTGCTAGTGTATAAGAAAGCAACTGATATCTGTGGATTGACTTTGTATCCTGCCGCATTACTGAATCGCTGTATGAGTTTAGTAGTTTGGGGGTGGAGTCTTTTGGATTTTCCATATAAATTATGATGTCATCTGAGAAGAGAGAAAGTTTGACTTTTTCTTTGAAAATTTGGATATCTCTTATTTCGTTTTTTTTTTTAAGATTTTATTTATTTATTTGACACAGAGAGAGAGATTACAAGTAGGCAGAGAGGCAGGCAGAGAGACAGGGAGAGGAGGAAGCAGGCTCCCTGCCAAGCAGAGAGCCCGATGCGGGCCTCGATCCCAGGACGCTGAGATCATGACCTGAGCCGAAAGCAGAGGCTTTAACCCACTGAGCCACCCAGGCGCCCTCTTATTTCGTTTTGTTGTCTGATTGCTGTTGCCAGGACTTCTAGTACTAGGTTGAACAACAGTGGTGAGAGTGGGCATCCTTGTCGTGTCCCTGATCTCAATGGGAAGGGTATCAGTTTTTCCCTATTGAGAATGATATTCGCTGTGGGTTTTTCATAGATAGATTTTATGAAGTTAAGGAATGTTCCCTCTATCCCTATACTTTGAAGAGTTTTAATCAGGAGTGGATGCTGTATTTTGTCAAATGCTTTTTCTTCATCAATTGAGAGGATCATGTGGTTTTACTCTCTTCTCTAATTGACTTGTTCTATTACAGTGATTGATTTCCTAATGTTGAACCACACTTGCATCCCAGGGATAAATCCCACCTGGTCATGGTGAATAATCTTTTTAATAGGATCCATGTTGGATCCTATTAGCTGGGATCTTGTTGAGAATCATGGCGTCCATATTCATCAGAGATATTGGTCTGAAATTCTCCTTTTTTACGGGGTCTTTGCCCGGTTTCGGGATCAAGGTTATGCTGGCTCCATAGAAAGAATCTGGACGTTTCCTCTCTGTTTTCCTTTTTTGAAACAGCTTCAGGAGTATAGGTATTATTTCTTCTTTGAATGTTTGGCAGAATTCTCCAGGGAATCCATCAGGTCCTGGACTCTCGTTTTTGGAAGCTTTTTGATCAGTGCTTCAACTTGTTGCTAGATATTTGTCTATTCAGGTTTCAATTTCTTCCTGTTTCAGTCTTGGAAGTTTATAGGTTTCCAGGAATGTATCTATTTCTTCTAGGTTGCTCAACTAACTGGCATATAGCTGTTGATGATAGTTTCTGATGATTGTTTATATTTCCTTGGTGTTAGACATGATCTCTCCTCTTTCATTCATAATTTTATTAATTTGAGTCTTCTCTCTTTCTTTTGGATTAGTTTGGCCAGTGGTTTGTCGATCTTATTCTTTCAAAGAACCAGCTTCTGGTTTTGTTGATGTGTTCTACTGTATCTCTAGTTTCTAACTCATTGTTCTCTGCTCTAATCTTAATTATTTCCCTTGTTGTGCTTAGTATTGGCTTAATTCATTGGTGATTTTCTAGTTCCTTAAGGTGTAAAGAGATTTAGTGTAATCGGGATCTTTCAATTTTTTTTGAGTTATGTTTGGATGGCTATGTATTTCTTCCTTAGGGCCGTCTTTGCCATATCCCATAGGTATTGGATTGATGTGTCTTCTTTCTTGTTGGTCTCCATGAATTGTTTAATTTCTTCTTTGATTTCCTGGTTGATCCAAACATTCTTGAGCAGGATGGTCTTTACCTTCCAAGTGTTTGATTTCCTTCCAAGCTTTTTCTTGTGGTTGAGTTCCAGTTTCAAAGCATTGTGGTCTGAGAATATGCAGGGGATAATCTCAATCTTTTGGTATTGGTTGAGTCCTGATTTTTGGCCGAGTATATGGTCTATTCTGGAGAAAGTTCCATATGTGCTCGAGAAGAATGAGTATTCTGTTTTATTAGGATGGAATGTTCTGCATATATCTATGAGATCCTCCTGATCCAATGTGTCATTCAAAGGGGGTTTCAGAGAAATCGGAGCACACCACCTGAAAGAAAGAGAAAAGAAAAAATAAAGAGAAAAAGGGAGGAAAAAAGGAAAAAAGAAAAACCAGCCAAAATGAGCCCCAATAATAAGATTTATAAGGTACATAAACCAAAAATGAAAAGAGAAAAAGACTAAATAACGTAAGAGACAAGAAAGAAAAAAAAAGAAATACCCAGGTAAAATGAAAAATGAACCCCAAGAATAAGATTTATATGGTACAGAAACAAAAGCAAATGCTCAGAAACAGTGACAGAAAAATAAGATGGGAAGTTGCTTATAAACCCTTGATGTGGGCTCGTCAGGTTATTTCAGTACTTCCTAGGTATATCTTGTTATCTTTGTTAAAGCACTCAACTTTCCAGAGATTCAGGGAAATTAAAGCTAGCTTATATATAGGAATAGTATCAAATAGTGAGAAACGATTACCTTGAAGCCTATGTCTATATCTATCTATCTATCTATCTATCTATCTATCTATCTATCTATGAAAACAAGAAAAAGAAAAAGAAACCCAGGTATATGTATGAAAAAATTTCAAGTTAAAAAGTTATTATGAAATATGTTGTATAAAATATCTAGTTGTAATGGTAAATAGGTTAAGAAATATAAAAGAAGAATCATGAGAATGAATTAAAAAAAGTTTTATCTAGGAAATATACAGTTTTGGGGGCTATACTGGGAGGTTAATATATTATTTTCCCCTGATGTTGGGGTTTTACAGTTTTATGGGGACCCTGTGGTTATTGTCCTCTTGTTCTTTTGGTTTGTCTTCTGGAGGAGGGTCCTGCTGCTTTGTTCTTTCAGTCTTGATTGGGCTGAGTTGCCCTGCCCCCTATCAAGAGCTGGGCTCTGAGGAAACTGGTTTTTCAGGTTTTTGTTCTCTGGAGGTGTTTGTTCCTGGGTGGCTTTTTGAAGCTTTTCAGAGGGCTAGTGAAGAAAACAACAACAGCAAAAATAAGAACAACAACAACAAACTCTGCCCCCAGTCCTTTGCTTCAGAGAGAAGCCTCAGTGTGCTGAGCCATTCCCCCTGAATGGTCCAGAACACACAGACTCCCCCTCTGCAAACTCTGACAGGTGGTGCACACTCCCAGCCACTGTCTCAGTGGTCGCCAGAGGCCCCCACTTGTCTTTGCAACTCTGTGCCACCAAGACTGCAAGTGATCTTGGTTCCCAGAAGCTGGTCCTGGTGGCTTTTGGGAGTGCTGTCTGGGGTCCATGCCCATGACCTTGTGCAGTGCAAGTCATGGATGTCTGCGGATTCAGAGACTGCTGGCCAGTACCCACAAGTTCTCTCAAGCTCGGGTGGAGGTGTGCTCAGCCCAGGCGTCAGAGAGCCACAGGCCCAGTGACCACAGACAGGCCCCCCCCCCCCCCCCCCCCCTCTCAGGCATGCGTGGTCACCGGCTTTGACTGTTTTGGGACCGTGGGTTTAGGACCATGGCCATGGCCGTCCAATTCCACCAGTTGCCCCTCAAAACCTTTTGTTCTTTTTGAGTGTTTTTAACCAGACTTCAAGTTAATGCTGGTGCCCAAGCACAGGACACTTTTGTGTTGGGGTATTATTTTCTAATGTGTTGTTTCTTGTGGCTCCCTCCCTGTTCTGTTTATCCTCTGATATTAGTCCGAGTGTTCCCACCTTGCTTTACCTCACTGGTGATCTTCTGCCTGGGTAGAGATCCAGAAGTGTATAATATTCCTTCTAAGGCTGTTTTCCTGGGTGCTCAGAGTGTTCTGGTATCTATTTAGCTCACTTCAGGGGACCCATTGAAACAGGGACTCCCACTTCCTTACCATCTTGCCCCTAGTATATCATTCTTAAAGAATCTATCCAACAAGAGAATCTAGCAATTATAAATATCTATGCCCCCAACATGTGAGCAGCCAACTACATAAGCCAACTGTTAAACAAAATAAAGGTACGTATTGCTAATAATACATTAATAATAGGAGATCTCAACATTCCACTCTCAACAATAGACAGATCATCTAAGCAGAAAATTAACAAAGAATCAAGAGCTTTGATTGACACATTGGACCAAAAGCACCTCATGGATATATACAGAACATTCCACCTTAAAATAATAGAATACTCATTCTTGTCAAATGCACATGTAAATTTCTCCCGAATAGACCACATACTGGGTTACAAATCAGAGCTCAACTGATACCGAAAGATTGAGATGATTCCCTGCATATTCTCAGACCACAGTGGTTTGAATCTGGATCTCAAACGCAAGAAAAAGTTTGGATGGAGTTCAAACACTTGGAAGGTAAATACCATCCTGCTCAATAATGTTTGGGTCAACCAGGAAATCAAAGAAGAACTTAAATAATTCATGGAGACCAATGAGAATGAAGGCACATCATTCCAAAACCTATGGGATACAGCAAAGGCCATCCTAAGGGTGAAATACATAGCCATCCAAGCCTCACTTAAAAAAAAAATCTCGAGTTCTCCAACTAACTTTACACCTTAAGGAACTGGAGAAAAAAAATAACAAATGAAACCTAAGCCACACACGAGAAGAGAAATAATTTAGATTAAAGCAGAGATCAATGAATTAGAAACCAGAAATACAGTAGAACGCATCAACAAAACTAGATGGTAGTCTTTTGAAAGAATTAGTAAGATCGATAAACCACTAGCCAGATTTATCAAAAGGAAAGAGAAAGGACTCAAATTAATAAAATTATGAATGAAAAGAGAGAGATAACAACTAATAGCAAAAAAATAGAAATAATTTTTAGAAATTCTTAGCAACCTGGATGAAATGGATGCATTCCTGGAAACCTATAAACTACCAAGGCTAAAACTGGAAGAAATTGACAACCTGAATAGATTAATAACTAGGAATGAGCTTGAAGCCGTGATCCAAAACCTTCAAAAAAACAAGAGTCTAGGGCCTAATGGATTCCCCGGGGAACTCCATCAACATTCAAAGAAGAAATAATACCTATTCTCCTGAAGCTTTAAAAAAAATAGAAATAGAAGGAATACTTCCATACTCATTCTATGAGATCAGGATTACCCTGACCCTAAAACCAAGGAAAGACACCATCAAAAAGGAGAATTTCAGACCAATAACCCTGATATAGATGGATGCCAAAATTCTCAAGTTCCTAGCTAACAGGATGCAACAGTACATTTAATGGACTATCCATCATGATCAGGTAGGATTTATTTTGGGATGCAAGGGTGATTCAACATTTGCAAATCAATCAGTGTGATAGAACAATTTAATCAGAGAAGGGGGAAGAACCACATGGTCCTCTCAATTGATGCAGAAAAAGAATTTGACAAAATACACCATACTTTCCTGATTCAAACACTTCAGAGTATAGAGATAGAGGGAACAATCATCAATTTCATAAATCTATCTATGAAAAACCCACAGCAAATATCATTCTCAATGTGGAGAAGCTCAGAGCCTTTCCCTTAAAATCAGGAACAGGACATGGATGCCCACTTTCACCACTGTTTCTCAACATAGTACTAGAAGTCCTAGAAACAGCAATCAGACAACAAAAAGAAATAAAAGGTATTCAAATTTGCATGATGACATGATTGTTTTTATGGATAACCCAAAAGACTCCACCTCCAAGTTACTAGAACTCCTACAGCAATTTAGTAATTGGCAGAATGCAAAATCAATGCAGAGAAATCATTTACTTTCTTATACACTAACAATGAAACTGTAGAAAGAGAAATTAGAGAATTGGGATGCCTGGGTGGCTCAGTGGGTTAAAGCCTCTGCCTTTGGCTCGGGTCATGATCTCAGGGTCCTGGGATGGAGCCCCACATCGGGCTCTCTGCTTGGCAGGGAGCCTGCTTCCTCCTCTCTCTCTGCCTGCCTCTCTCCCTACTTGTGATCTCTGTCTCTCTCTGTGTCAAATAAATAAATAAAATCTTAAAAAAAAAGAAATTAGGGAATCAATTTCATTTAAAATAGCACCAAGACAAACCATAAGAGACTTCTAATCTCATAAAACAAACTGAGGGTTACTGGGGGGTGGGAGGGTAGGGATAGGGTGGATGGGTTATGGACATTGGGGAGGGTTTGTGCTTTGGTGAATGCTGTGAAAGATGTAAGCCTGATGATTCACAGACCTGTACCCCTTGGGCAAATAATAAAAATAAAATAAAAAAAAAACACAATTCAAAAAAAAAAAAAATAAAATAGCACCAAGAAGCCATAGGATACTTTGGAATAAACCAATCCAAAGACACAAATTTTCTATACTCTAGGAACTAAAGAATACTTATGAAGGAAAATAAGAGGGTAAAATTCTCTATGCTCATGGATTGGATGAATAAGCATTATTAAAATGTCTCTACTGCCCAGAGCAATCTACACTTTCAACACCATCACTATTAAAATACCATCGGCATTTTTCAAAGTGCTGGAACAAAGCATCCTAAAATTTGTATGGAACCAGAAAAGACCCTGAATCACCAAGGAAAGTTTGAAAAAGAAAAAGAAAGCTTAGGCATCACCTTGTCTGACTTCAAGCTATACTACAAAGCTGTGGTCACCAAGGCAGCATGTTACTAGCAGAAAAACAGACACAAAGACCAATGGAACTGAACAGATTCTTAACTCTATGGTCAAACAATGTTCCACAAAGTAGGAAAGAATATCCAATGGAAAAAAGACAGTGTCTTTAATAAATGGTGCTGGGAAAATTGGACAGCTATATATAGAAGAATGAAACTCTATTATTGTCTTACACCATACACAAAGATAAACTCAAAATGGATGGAAGACCACAACTTGAGACAGGAATCCGACAAAATCCTACAGAAGAACATAGACAGTAACCTCTTTGACATCTGCCACAGCAACTTATTTCAAGACACATCTCCAAGGGCAAGGGAAACAAAAGTGAAAATGAACTTTCAATTCTTCATCAAGATAAAAAGCTTTTGCACAGCAAAGGAAACAGTCAACAAAACAAAGAGGCAACCCACGGAATGGAAGAAGATATTTGCAAATGACACTGCAACCCCAATATTCATAGGAGCAAATTGGATAATAACCAAAATGTGGAAAGTGTAGAGATGCCCTTGAAAAGATGAATGGATAAAGAAGACGTGGTTCATATATACAGTGGAATGTTACTCAGCCATCAGAAAGGATGAATACCCAGCTGTTGCATCAATATGGATGGGACTCAAGGAGATTATACTAAGTGAAGTAAGTCAGGCAGAGAAAGTCAATAACCATATAATTTCATTTTTTTTTGTGGAGCATAAGGAATAGTATGGAGGACATTAGGAGAAGGAACGCAAGATGGGGGGGAGATATTAAAGGGGGTGACGAAGCATGACAGACTATTGGCTTTGAGAAACAATCTGAGGGTTTTAGAGAGGAGGGAGTGGGGGATGTGTTAGCCTGGTGATGGGTATTAAGTATGGCATGTGTTAAATGGAGCACTGGTGTTATATGCAAACAATGAATGTTGGAACACTACATCAATACCTAATGATTTACTGTATGGTGACTAACATAACATAATAAAAAAATTCTAGTTACTTAACATATAGTGTAATACCGATTTAAGGACTATTTAAGGATTCATCACTTACATATAACATGCAGTGGTCACCATAATATGTACCCTCCTTAATACCCATCACCCATTAGCCCACCTCCCTCCCTCCATCAGCCCTCAGTTTGTTTTCTATCTTTAAAGGTTTCTTAGGCTTTATTTCCCTCTCTCATTTTTTCCCATCTCATATTTTCTTCTGTCTTGTTTCTTAAATTCCCCATGTGAGTGAAATCATATAGTATCTGTCTTTCTCTGTGGAACTTGTTTCACTTAGCATAATAAACTCTAGCTATATCCATGTCATTGTAAATGTCAAGATATCATTGTCTTTGATGTCTGAGTAATAGTCCATTATGTATATATACACCACATCTTCTTTATCCATTCATCAGTCAAGGGACGTTTGGGCTCTTTCCATGGTTAAGCTATTGTTAATGTTGCTGTAAATATCGAGGCATATGTACCACCTTCAAATCAGGATTCTTGTATCCTTTGCATAAATACGCTGGATCAGAGAATAGTTCTATTTTTAACTTTTTGAGGAATCTCCATACTATCTTCCAGAGTGACTTCACTAGTCTCACCAAGAGTGTAAGAGGATTCCCCTTTCTCGGCATCCTTGACAACATCTGTTGTTTCCTGTTTCTCATTTTAGCCATTATAACAGGTGTGAGGTGATATTTCATTTTAGTTTTGATATGTATTTCCCTAAATAATAAGTGAAGCTGAGCGTCTTTTCATGCACCTTATAGCCAACTGTATGTCTTCTTTGGAAAAATGTCTATTCATATCTTCTGCCCATTTCATAACTGCCTTGTTTATTGGGTGTTCTTTTTTAAAAAATTTATTATTCTTTGCCCCAGGGGTACAGGTCTGTTAATCATCAGGCTTACACCTTTCACAGCATTCACCAAACCACAAACCCTCTCCAATGTCCATAACCCATCCACCCTATCCCTACCCTCCCACCCCCCAGTAACCCTCAGTTTGTTTTGTGAGATTCAGAGTCTCTTATGGTTTGTCTCCTTCCCCATTCCATCTTGTTTCATTATTTTTCCCTCCCTACCCCCCACAAACCCCACCCTGCCCCTCAAGTTCCTTATATCAGAGAGATCATATGATATTATTGAGTGTTCTGTTTGATAATTTCTTTATAGATTTTGGGTACTAACCCTTCATCAGATAAGTCATTTGCAAATATCTTCTATTCCATAGGCTGCCGTTCAGTTTTGTTGATTGTTTCCTTTTGTGTGCAGAAGTTTTTTATATTATGTAGTCCCAACAATTTATTTTTGCTTTTGTTTCCTTTGCCTCCAGAGACATGTCTACTAAGAAGTTGTGACAACCAATGTCTAAGAGATTTTTTGCCTGTGTTCCCTCTTGGATTTGAATGGTTTCCTGTTTCACATTTAGGTATTTCATCTATTTTGAATTTATTTTTGTATATGGGATAAGAAAGTGGTCTAGTTTCATTCTTCTGCATGTTGCTGTCCAGTTTTCCCAACATCATTTTTTCGAAGAGACTGTCTTTGATCCATTGGCTATTCCATTGAGCATGGAGTTATTTTCCATTTCTTTGTGTCCTGTACATTATCTTTCATAAACCTATAGTTTTCAGAGCACATATCTTTTATCTCTTCTTTTTAGATTTATTCCTAAGTATCTTATTGTTTTTGGTACAATTATAAAAGGGATAGATTCCTTGATTTCTCTTTCTCTTGCTTCTTTATTGGTGTATAAAAATGTAACAGATTTCTCTACTTTCATTGTATATCTTGTAACTTTGCCAAATCCATGTATTAGTTGTAGCAATTTTTTGTGGAGTGTTTCAGGTTTTCTAAATAGAGCATCATGTTGTCTGCAAATAGTGAAAGATTGACTTCTTCCTTTCTGATTTGGATGTCTTTCATTTCTTTTTGTTGTCTGATTACTGAGACTAAAACTTCCAGTATTTCCATGAAATAGTAATGGTGAGAGTGGACTTCCCTGTCTTAGTCTTGATTGTAGAGGAAAAGCTCTCAATTTTTCCACATTGAGGGTGATATTAAATTTGTGTCTTTCATACATGGCCTTTACCATGTTAAGGTATGCTCCATCTACACCTACTTTGTTGAGGGTTTTTATCAAGAATGGATGCTGTATTTTGTGAAATGCTTTTTCTGCATCTGTTCAGAGGATCATATGGTTCTTATCCTTTCTTTTATTGTAGTGCTGTATCATGTTGATTGATTTGCAAATAGAGAACCACCTCTGTGTCCCAGGAATATTTCCCACTTGACTGTGGTGAATAATTCTTTTCATGTATTATTGGATTTATTTTGCTAGTATCTTCACGAGAAATTTTGCATTCAATTTTATCAGGAATATTGACTTGTAATTTTCCTTTTTAGTAGGGTCTTTGGTTTTAGAATCAAGGTAATGTTGGCCTCATACAATGAGTTTGGAAGTTTCCCTTACATTTCTGTTTTTTGGAGCATTTTGAGAACAATAAGTCTAACTCTTCTTTAATAGTGTGGTAGAATTCCCATGGGAAGCTGTCCAGTCTAGGACTTCTGTTTGTTGGGAGATTTTCGATTACTGCTTCAATTTCCTTGCTGTTTATGGGAGTTTTCAAGTTTTCTGTTTCTTACTAGCTCAGCTTTAGTAGTTTTTAGGTTTCTAAGAATTTTTTCATTTCTTTCTTTTTTTAAAGATTTTATTTATTTATTTGACAGAGACAGAGAGAGGGAGAACACAAGCAGGCAGAACAGCAGGCAGAGGGAGGGAGAAGCAGTCTCTCCTCCGTTGAGCAGGGAGCCCAATGTGGGGCTCGATCCCAGGATCCTGAGATCATCACTTGATCCAAAGGCAGACGCCCAACCAACTGAGCCACCCAGGTACCCCAGAATTTGTTCATTTCATCCAGAGTGCCCAGTTTGTGGGCATATAGTTTTTCATGATATTCTCTTTTAATTGTTTTTATTTCTTTTGTGTCAGTTGCTACCTCTCCTCTTTTCGAGTCCTTTCTTTTTTTTGACATGTGTGGCTAGGTGTTTTTTATTTTTTCTTTCAAAGAATCTGCTCTTAATTTCGTTGATCTCTTCTACTGGCTCGTTTTTATATAATTTATTTCTGTTCTAATCTTTATTTTTCCTCTTCTACTGCTGGCTTTATGCTTCATTTGCTGTTCCTTTTCTAGCTCCTTTAGTTGTAAGGTTGTGTATTTTGAGACTTTTCTTCCTTCTTGAAGCAGGCTTGTTTTGCAGTACAATTCCCTCTTAGGACTGCCTTTGCTGTATCCCAAAGATTTTGGACTGTTGTTTTTAAATTTTCATTTGCTTCCACATATTTTTAAAAAATACCTTCTTTAATTTCTGGTTAACCTATTCATTCTTTTGTAGGATGTTCTTTAACCTCCATTTATTCATGTTCTTTCCAAATTTTTTCTTGTAGTTAAGTTTCATACCATTGTGGTCTGATAACATGTGTACTTTGATTGATCTTCTTGTACTTGTTGAGGGGTAATTTGTGACTTATTATGTGATCTATTTTGGAGAATGTTCCATGTGCAATTGAAAAGATTGTGTGTTCTGCTGCTTTAGGATGAAATGCTAAGTCCATCTGGTCGTCATTCAAAGTCATTGTTTCATTGATGAGCTTCTTTCTGCAGGTGGTTTTGTGTTGATGCATAGGGTTGGGTGAGAGAAATTACACCATTTAGCTCCTTTATTCCAGGGGAGGCCTCTCTGTGAATGCTACCTCTCAGGGTCAAGCTCAGAGAAAAGTGAATAGTCAACACCTTGTGTCCCCCAAACATTTTTCAGATCACTGTTTTCCTGCAGTCTGCCCCTGGGTTCTTTTCCTGCATTCCCTCCAGGAAAAGAGCTATGCTCTGGGGGCTCTATCCCAGCCAAACTTGCTGAACCCCTTTTTAAAAATTTGACAGAAAGAGAGAGATCACAAGTAGGCAGAGAGGCAAGCAGAGAGACAGGAGGATGTAGGCTCCCCGCTGAGCAGAGAGGCAGATGCAGGGCTCGATCCCAGGACTCTGAGATCATGACTAGGGCTGAAGGCAGAGGTTTAACCCACTGAGCCACCCAGGGACCCCACCAGATGACCTTTAAAACCCCAGACTTTAAGCCCTCCTCGTTTCAGGAACTCAAGAAATTCAACTCCTTTCAGCCCATGGCTTTGGGAAATGTTCTCCTTGTGTGTTACTTGGTGGACTTCTCTCTCTCTTGCTTACCATGACCAGTATTTTCTGCTGCACCTTCAATAAATTTCTACCCTAAGTCATGTCTCTTCACTTCCTACCTTCTTCAATGTGGCCTCTTTTCTATATTTAGTTGTGGAGTTTTTTGTGTTAGTCTTCAGGTCTACTTCTGTGTGTGTGTGTGTGTGTGTGTGTGTGTGTGTGTGTGTGTGTGTGTGTGTGTATTTTGGGTTATTCAATAGCTATCTGTGTTCATGGGATTAGACAAGCCTAGTGTCCCCCTACTCCTCTGCCACCTTCCTCTACTACCAAGTTTATTATTTTTTGTTCCTGTGTATATTATTATTTTTAAAAGATTTTATTCATTCATTTGTCAGACAGAGAGAAAGAACAAGTGATCACAAGCACAGGTAGCAGCAGGCAGATGGAGAAGCAGGCAGAGAAAGAAGGATCCCCATTGATCAAGGAGCCTGATGTGAGACTCAATCCCCGGGACTCTGAGATCATGGTCTGAGCTGAAGGTAAATGCTTAATTGACTGAGCCACCCAGGTATCCACCTGTGTATGTTATTATGACTTTAGAATACCCTCATATCTTCAAAAAGGCAGCATTGTCTTGAATGCTTAAAAATTTTAGTAATGTAAATATGCATCCAGACAGAGAAGGCTTACCTTTTCTATAGGGTACAATGGATAGTCACTCCCAGAGACTTATAGCTCAAAAGGTTCATTCCTGTTGTGTGGCCCCAGAATTAGAGATTATGACACAGGATGTGTGCCAGTTTTCATAACAGAATGTTGTTTGTGGCCCCATTCAAAAGATGGTGATTTGTAGATAATTGATATAAAGGACAAAGCAGAATACCCCAACACTCATTAACATTTTTCAATATCCCAAAGGTAGTTAGGTGCTTGTCATCATTTTTCATTATAGGAGGGGATGAAGAAACAAGTTTTCTTTGATCGCCTGAAGAATTAATTGTAACGGGGAAATGCTTATCGTGTCTCACTCCTTGTTGCTTCTATTTCCTTGCTGATGTGACATATAAAATAGAAATTTCTACTTAGTCTTACACATAGGCATGTTACAGCTAAATTAACAAAAATTTCTCTTTACCCAAAACCTTACCAGAGATGAGGAAGTAGCCACAGCAGTTATCATTGTAATTCTGAAGACTGAGAATTGATCATAACTCAGGGGGGAATTGAAATTGTGCCCCATATGGTTAATAAGTTTGAAAGTAGCAGAAAGCTTACAGCTTGTTTTTCAGAGAACTGTTTCTCCCTAATCAACCATCATGCCTTTTCGAACCCTACTAACAAATCCACCCCCCTGTCTCTGAAGAAGCCTGGACTCCAGATCAACTGATATGATTCCAGCTTATGAACAAACAAGGCCCAGAATTTCTTTCCTTAGATAAGGATACTAAGACCCATTCCAGTTTACACAGCTCTATGACCATGCCTGTAGCCCACCTTCTTGTCTTAGCATAACTTCCTGCCTTCTGGGGTGAATTTTACCTCCTCCAGATATTAAGTCTCCACCCCAAGTTTAACATGTTATATATGTTACATATAAGTCTGCTCAACACACATGCTATATCTTTCCTTATATCATAAATTTCCCCATGATTTTCATCAATATGTATGTAATCTCAGTGCCTATGATTATGAAACAAACAAACGAACAAGCAAAAATTTGTTCTCTCCCCATTCCAGGAGGCATATTTAGGGCATCATTCATTCATTTGGTTTGTCTCAATTAAACTCTTTCCTTGCTGCCTAGTGATGTCTCAGGGTTTGGCTTTGCTGTGCATCGAGTAGACAGGCTCGTTTGGTTACATAAGTATTGTAAATATTGCCTACATAGTACTGAGAATCATTACTTGGTAAGTAGACTCTTGAATTTTGTTGGGGTGTCTTGGTTACCCTTTCTAGGGAATGTGTGATACCATAACTTGAGTTATTGAGATGGAGGCTTCTGATTGCCAATAATCAGTGCATCACATATGTAGTGAAAATTTTGGAAATCAAAGTGTAGAAGCATTTGCACTAAATTTTGACCTATCCAATTTTGGCAAATGTCAGTGGAGTTTAGGCAACCCTGAAGGAGTACAAGAAACATAATTGGAGATATTTTTACTTGCATGCAAAAAGATCTTGGACTTTTACATGTCTTTGGACCTCTTACTTACTACCTGTGCTTCCTTTAAGTCTTTAATCTGAGCTGTAATTTTCATTTTTCCTCTTGGGATTGTATTCACTAAGGAGGAGACAGGGAGACTGGTGGGAGAGTGATTTATGTGTTCCACTAACACTTTTCTACATTTGGGTGAATCTCATCAGAGCCTTATGGGGCAGGGAAATAAAAGCATCTGCTCCTCCTATATACTCAGATTTAGAGGTAACAGCTAGAGTACACAGAATTGGTCACAAAAATTTCACTCACAAGGTCATACTGGCTATGACCATAAGCCCAGCTGAAACCCCGTTAGCTCTTTCTTTTTATTTATTTATTTATTTATTTATTTATTTATTTATTTATTTATTTCACAGAGGGAGAGAGATCACAAGGAGGCAGAGAGGCAGGCAGAGAGAGAGGGGGAAGCAGGCTCCCTGCAGAGCAGAGAGCCCGATGCGGGCCTCGATCCCAGGACCCTGAGATCATGACCTGAGCCGAAAGCAGAGGCTTTAACCCACTGAGCCACCCAGGCGCCCCCGTTAGCTCTTTCTTGATGACATTTTCTTCCACAAGTGTGGGTAGAATAAGCTTTTTACCCAATTTATTTGGGTGGACTTGACTCAATGTTAGTTTCAAGTATACAACATAGTGATTGAATTTCTCTATACATTATGGTATGTTCACCACAAGTGTAGTTATCATCTGTCACCATACAATGGTATTAGGTATCATTGTAATTTCTGAATTATACGTTGTGTCTTTTATTCACATGACTTATTCATTCCAAAACTAAAAGCCTGAATCTCTCACTCCTCTTTACCCATTTTACCCATTCCCATGTTAATGACAACCGTTACTTTGTTATCTGTATTTATAGGTCTGATTATGCTTTTTTGTTTATAGAATCATGTTTTGAGCATCCCTATCTAACAGAGCCATAGAAGCTTGACTTTCTCTCTTTTCCAAAGTTTTCCAGCATATTTAGATTGGTGCATATAAACTTTGATCCTCATTGTGGACAGGGAGCCACTAGCTCTCATCTTAGAACCACTTCCCCAATTCATCCTCATTTAAAGAGGGACGAGTATTTATTGATAGCTTGTCTGTAATTTACCACCAATTCAAATAAATTACCTTCAAATTCTATTATTTATCTGGTGAGGTCTTCATTCTTCCTCTTACAGAAAGCCATGCTTATATCAGCATTCTATCCTCATTGCTACACATACCAAGAACTGTAAAGATTATAAAATTATTTGTGAGCTAATGATGTAGATTGCCACTGTTTCTTGGGTGCCAGAAGAAAACATGAGACTTCTGAGTCAGAGACAAAGGGTAGCTCATTATTCACAGTAATAACAATTGCCTGAATATCAGAATTTTTACCCTAGAAAACTGAGTCCCACCTCCCATAGAGTGATGCAAATTTGTCACAAGACACCTACATATAAGGTGGGTTGCATTACAATGGAGGAAACCTCAGTGTGGAAACTAGAATTTTATAATGATCAGGAAGCATCCTTTCTGTTTGCTTTTGAAGGAGACAATATTTTATTGGAAAAAACATTCCTGGCCCTCGCTCCAGAGGGAATCACTCTATATCTTCCAAACATTCTAAGCAAACTTGCTTTTTAATTAAGAGAGAGATCCTATCTTTATCTTCCAAAGCAGTTTCCCATTCAAACATCTTCTAAAAGATAGCTTTTAAAAAAGAATAGTCAGTGTCTTGCTTGCAAAACATGTAAAAACATATGAGATACATACAAAATTGCCTTATATTAATATATAAGAGTGAAATTGCTGGAAATATGCCATCTTGAAAATCACTAGATAATGGAAAATTTCTCTCTGACTAAACACTCACCTACGGCATATGGAATATACCACTTGCTTAACTGGTCAATACATATTTTCAAACTTCACATATGCTGCTGATCTGATGTGTGTGAAAACATTTTAATTTCCATTATTGTATTTAATGATGAGATTCATATAGTCAACAGATATGTATTAAACACCTACTATATTCCAGGTACTTTTATAGTAACTTGAAATACATTCGTGAGTACAAAGGAAGGAAAATCATGCACTTTCAAGGATCACATTCTGGTAGAAAAACAACAATATACATATTAACTAAGTAAATCACATAGTATGTTAGAAGATGACATATGTTACAGAAAAGATACAATAAGGTAATAGGGAGCTGATTAAGGTAATATATGTTTATTGATCATGTGATATCTTTGTGAATTGCCTGTTCATATTTTTTGCTAAGTTTCCTATGGATTGTTTGTTTTTTTAATCATTAGATGTATTTTTGTTACTTCACTCATTTTAACTATTGAAGTTTGTATAGCTTAATCTCATTTTATTCCACTTCACATATGATGGTTTTTGAAATTTTGCATATTTTAAAGTATATAACATAAAAATGAACAAAATGTATAGGAGTATGAAAACATTGCATATTTTAAAATAATCAAATTTATTAGATTTTTCCTTTACTACCTGTGGTGTTTTTGCCTTGAAATGAAATCTTACCCATTTTCATAGGAAAAAATATAAACATCAACTTCTATTTTATATTTTTAACTTTATGTAAGTGTTACTTTTCAAATTAAAGTAGTTCCTTTTTTCCACTTAGAATGTATTATTTATGTAAAGTGTGATAAAGGCGGTTATTTTTTGGGATATGACAAAGAAACCTGTTGCAGCACCATTTATTGAATAAAATGTCTTTTCATCATTCATCTGAAATGTCACTTCTATTACGATTCAAGTTTCCTGTATGTAAACCTATTTTTAGGGCTTTCCACTGTTTTGTTAGTATATTTGAACTCCCTTTTTCCATCTTTGAACCCCATACAAATTATTTTCCAGAGTTGCCAGAGTGATCTTGTTCAAATATGAGACAAATTATGTCATGCCTATGCTAAAAATACTCAGATGGCTACCTCTCACATTCAGTGTATAAGCCAAATTTCATTCTAGAACCTTCAAGTCTGTAACCTTTCTGCTTCTCCCAGATTCACATTACTTCTCTGAACTCACTTCCTGATATTCTCTACCTTGCTCAATCAGTTTCAGCAATGCTGGTATCCTCAGTATTCCTTGAACATGACAAACTTACTCCTAGCTGGGGTCTCAACACTTGTTGTTCTATGTGGAATGCTTCTTCCCCAGATAGCCACAGGAGCAGCTCTCTAATTGCTTTCAGGTCTTTATGCCGAAGTCATGTTCTCCAGACTCCTATTTATACAATTTCAGCTTTTAACTCGAAATTCTTATTTTCCAGTCCTTACCTTGTTTATTTTTCTTCTTAACACTTATCGCTTTAATAATACTTTGTGTTTTACTTATTGAATCTTGGCTACTATCTGTCTCCCACACTAAAATGTAAGTCTCATGAGGGTAAGATTATTTTATTTCTTTCTTTTGTTCATTACTATATCATCAGTACCTGTGCCTAGAAGACTGCCTGGGAGAGAGCCCACCTAAAGTAAGTATTGGAGGACAAAGATAAAACAAATGAATTTAAAGAGAAATGGGGAGAATAAGGCAAAATGGGGGATATGCAGTTTCCCATGGATCTAGCTCCAAAACTATACAGGAAAATGGCTCCAAGGGCAATTGGGATTTTTATTGGAGGGAAGCAGGCCAACTAGAGGTATGGCCAGGCTGAGAAAGCATTCAGAATCTAAAGTGGGCTGAGCCCTTCCTCACACCCACCTGTTTGTGTCTTTGTTGGAATATGGGCCCTAATCTTCAGTTTATTGTTTTGTTTTGTTTTCCAGTGGGCCAGAAATATGAATTTTTATATTGTGAAGTCTCCCACATGTCTCAGTAGCTAATATAAAAATGGCAAATAAAAACATCAGGATCAAACAAAACATGACAGCTGGATGAAATTGGCCAATGGGTGGACAGCAGGTGTTTTACTAAACTGAATTGTGTGATGTATGAAAGAAAACTAATGCCTGCTATGCTGAGGTGGGCTTGTTTTTTGTATTTCTTGAAGTAAACAGTTTCAGGTCATGTTGGGTGGAAAGAATGAAATGGAATTACCACAATTTGATTTCTGGAAGCTCTCTGCCTCTTCGTCTCCCTCCTATGCATGGAGTTAAGAAAGCCTGGGCAGTGGGGTCACCTTAACTCTTTCTTTGAGGGCATGGGTATATTTTAGTGAAGTGTGAGGTGGAGTGTTTTGAAGAGAACCACAACAGGACTAGGGAAAGGCAAGGAGGAGAAAAAAGGACACAAACTCAATGTGTCAGGACACAGTATTTCTGAGGGACTTTATTGGGATTATTGCGTGCTCTCCCCACCAACCATCACCCCTCTATGCAGCATTATACAGTTGAAGTAGTTAGTTATACAAAGTCACAACTCCCAGCCCAACTGCTCCATGCCATTCATTTCACCTGGAAACAGAACTATGCAAAATTACATCACAGCTTCTCTGTGTGGTTGGGGTGGGCAAGACTGACCAGGATGTACCTGTGAAGGGTTAACAGCCACCAGCTTTATAAGGGTATAGCCTGAATGGGGCTTTTGGGGGCAGCAGACCTCCACATGGTGAATCACTAAGTGGAGCCACCTGTGGTTTCAGGCAGCTGCTGAGAGAAATATGGACTGTCAAGTACTCCTCATGTCCTGGAGAGAAACATTAAGCTCCATCCACTGATGCCCCTCCTCTGCAGGGAGGCAAGGCACAGTCCAGTATGAGAAAGAATAGTGAGAGGACCGCTGTACCTGAGTTCATCAAGTTTCTATTTTTCTGTATAAAATACTTTCTAAATGCAAGGTGGGAAATCTTTTAAGATCTGAGTGTCTCCCCACCCCTGCGCCAAATCCACTCCCCACAAGAACTGTTTATCCAGTGTAGGGGAAATGAACTGAGAACTTCAGGTCCAAGATTTACTGCACCTGGGTCCTCTGGGAAAAGTGAGGAGGCTGTTCACAGCCCCCTGTTCATGGGGTTTCAGGTCAATGTGTTTAGGCTGAGGCTTGGGTTTCTACTTGGTAGGTGTGGCGTAAGCTCCCTGAAGTAAGAAAAGCCTTTTAGGTATAAAGTTGGCTTCTGCTTAACTCTTGAGTCATCCCTGTCAAAATGCCATTCTAGGGAACTTCCAATCCATCTGGTTCTTTGACAGTTATTGCATCCTTTCTCGCACAGAGCTGGGAAGAACAATGTGGATACTACCAGAAGTCCAACTTTTATCTGGGTTTCCCCACCTCATCTCTCATGGGCCTCACTCCCCACACCTTTTCTGTGTTCTCACTTCCTCTTTCAACATTTCTCCTTGGAATTCTTTCTTCCTCAGTGTTCCTCCCCTTCTGGCTCCTTACACATGCATAAACCCTTCCTTTGAGTATTCTTTAGCCCCTCTCCAGATTCCTGCCAACTTCTTTCTCCTCCTTGCTCTGGACCCCTTCAAAGCTTCTTTGTGCCCCTTTCTTCTCAAGGTATACTGTTTTCCTCTAAGCCCCAAGATCTCACTTTCCTTCTGTTAATTTTCCGCCCCGTCCCACTGGGTTGCCTCTCTCTTTAGGTCATCCCTCCTCCAGGAAAACTCTCCATTTCTGACCCTATCCCACTTCTTAAGCAGTCACCTCCCCTTTATCTTCCCCCCACAGCCCATCTCTAGCTTCTTCTCCTCCTCCCTCTCTAGACCAGACCAGCTAATTCCCATTCTTTTTTAAGATGACCAATTATGATACTAGCTAATGTTTATCCATAGCCTGAATTTACAGCTGTTCCTTCCTTTCATGCCCCATTTACCAAACACACCCAATCTTTTCAACAAGAGAAATTTCTTACACACAGTATGTCATGTCCATATACAATTGTATTTTTCAAAACAAATAAAAGTTATGCTGGTTAAGATTTTGGGTTAAAAGGGATTCTAAGTTTAAATGCACTGAAAAGTAATATTTTTGTGTGTATCCAAAACATACATTTGCCTCGACAAATGTGGCAAATTTTACCCTAACAGTTAGGACTTTTTCACCAAATCATAGACATAGATATGGAAATCATCATCAAACTTGATGAAATACACAGAGGGTTTGGCTTTGACTTGGTGAATGACCTTGCCTGTCCTTTTGGAGCCATCTTCTTTGGTATATTCCACATGTTTACCTATGAGGCCATCTATAACTCCTTCTGGCTCCCTCTCTGCTGGAGGAGACTCACTGGACTCTGGCATGATACGGAGATCTCCTTCTCTGTAATCATCTAGAAGCTGGTACATGTACAAAACAGGATCCTTCTCATAGGTAATATAAAACCAGGCTTTCATGATCGGTGCTTGGGCTAAGACCATTCCCCTCCATTCATCCTTAGAACCATGCTCACCCTCAAACATATGTTCCACAGCTTTACCAATTATGGTATTTGCAAGATGCACATCTCTGACTCGAGAAAATGGCACCTTATCAGGAAGGATTTTAAGCTTTAAAATCCTTTCATCTCTGTGAAGTTCCAATCCATAGACACAGTCAATTCCATCATATTTGACCAGGTAAAGAGAGGGGTTGATAGGCACCTGATCCAGAACTGTTCCTTTCCACTGGGTGATGGGTTCGTTGCCTTCCTTCCACCCATGTGAAATTCTGCAGCCCACTATGTTCCTTCGGGGCTGGGATGAAGGTCTACCCCTCTGTTTCTTTTGACAGGTCTTTTTCTTCCTCATATTTGCAGATCCCATGTGATGATCAACAGTTTCCCTGGTTTGCTGCCCTGCAGCTGCCTTTTTGTGAAGGGTCTTCATACCTGCAGGAGGTGGAAAGAGGCTAAGGAGAAATATTTGGCATATTATAGTGTGAGCTTTTTTCCCTCTGTATTGGAAATTCCCTCGGCACCAGGTACATTCTGCCCAAGTTATTCAGAAGTGTCCAGCAGGAATACTGGGTATCAGGACACTACTGCATATTTGCTTTCAGTGCCCTCCCTCCAGGATTCTTTGATTGTGCTGCAGGATTAGAGAGGAGGTGGTTGTGGTGGTTGTAGTGGTTTGAGGTCCCAGATGGAGCAGACTCTTTGCATAATTCCTGATCCTCTGTTGCCATCCTAGAGATCCCACACCAAACACAAATATTTATCAGTTCTTAGCTCCGACCCCATTACTCCATTTCGACTAATGTCACTCCCCTTGTCCCATTCCCTTTGCCATCTATTCTTCATCCCTTTTGCCTCCCATCCACATGCCTGGTGTTCATCTCTCCTTCATGTCTCTTCCTGGTCATCTCCATATTCCTGCTGAGCGCCTACAACAAATATATTTTCATGCCTGGCTTACCTTTGTATAGTATTCAGGTGCTCTTCAGCTCCCCCCAACACACACACCACAGTCCCCAAATTACCTTTCTTAGTCTCCCTCATCACCCATCGGGGGCACCGACCCCAATTTCCCCCCACCCCGGGCACCCATCAACCCCCATCCTCCAGTTTTCTAGTCCATTGCCCACCTCCCCACGTCCGGGGATCACGGGCCTCACGTGCCCAAATGGGACACCTTGTCGCGCTGCCTCCGCTGTGAGTCTGTGGCGAAAGAGGATCAGCAGGCGATGAGTTGGGTGTTTGCACGAGCTGAGAGGGGAGGATCCGTAGACGGGAAGCGTGTATTGGAGACCAGTGAGGAAGGTGAAGCGGATTGATGCGGTGTCCCCAGCACAGGGCTCACGGACCCTCAGCCTCACTGCTGGCGGCAGCCGCTCTGCCACATCTGGCTCCCACCAGCCTCTGCTGCCGCCGCAGTCTCCTCCCTCTTCCCGTAGCGCAGCTTCCTGCCAGGAGTGAGGCCTCCCCTTCCTGCCAACCACCATTTGCCCACCCACATCCTTCCACTCCTAAGCCCACCACCCTGGTCCTAAGANGGAAGGCTCTCCTTGGCTCCCAGCTCCGCCCCTTTCCAAAGTAGGGAGCCTCTGGGCCCACAACCCTCGCGCCCCTGGAGCCAGTCTTCTCACCACAGCCCCCACCTCAGTGCCCTTGCCTCATCTGCTTTCCATCTTCCAAGAATCTGCCCTTTCTTTACCCCGTGCCCTTCTGGAGTTATTCTTTATATACAGAAAACTGCCTTTCCTGTTATTAAAAAGGATTTGAGGTAGGAGGAGAGAAACGCGCCTCAGTCTGCCATCCTGACCTAATATCTATATAATTTCTATTGTCTGGTCATTACCAGACTTTATATCTTGAGGATATTTTTCCTTTTTCCTCTTTTTTTTTTTTTAACTCTTTCACTGATTACAAAAGAATTGCATGCGCAGTGTGGACATTCTGTAAAATTCAGAGAATTCATTTGAATAAAACAATCCACCTTAAATCCACTTCTCATTCCCAAAATTTTGCAGCAAAATATTAACACTTTATTTCCTTCATCTTTTTTCTAATCTCTTAGAAATCTGGGATGTTCGCAAAGTCAATCATTAAAAATTATTTTTAAAATCATTTTTATGACATTTGAAAATAGAGTGTATATAGCAATATTAGAAATACTAAATACTCTCTATTCAAAATTAATTTTACTTATTTTTATTGGAGTATTTAAGTGTAGAAATAAACTGTTACCAATAAAATATAATTCACTTTTATCCTTTACCCTTTATTCTATTCCTTTCCCCTTTCTAATGCTAACAATCATCATTCAATTTTTGTGTATCCTAACAATCTTTAGATGTATATAAGTGTAGATTTAAATATACTATAAGTCCTATGTATGATATTTAATACATAAAATATATAATAAATATGGCATATACCTTTATTAATGGATACTATGCATTTCCTGTCTCATATTTGTTTTTTAAATGTTTTATGGGAAGAAAAATAATAGTTCTCTTTCAATGGCCTGCACCTGACATTTCTTGGAGATGGCTATGGGTCATTATGACTCAGGTGTATATAGTGTGCAACTCATTAGAATATGATGGCTCTACACTTTAGAAAACTAATCGTGTACTTGGTTGCAATCTTATTTAGTACTTCTTGTTTTTAACTATATAAATGCATTCTTACATTTATTCAAGAAAATGTCCTTTTTTTCTTAATGGTTAAGTTGTCGGCAAGTCTGAAATAAAACTCTGATATGTCTCATAATCTAACTCAGCTGGGCTTTATTTTAAACATAAGTTTTATGACATGTATGCTATTTTTCTGTAGCTTGCTTTGCTACTCAATATTTGTTTATTTTTAATTTTGAAATATTTTTTTAAATTTATGTTATATCTCTAAAATTTTTTGTTACCTTTAAACTCTATTGCAGAATATACATATATGGCAATATATGACAATTACTTTATAAAGTTTTCCAAAGTAACTTAATCATTTTGTTTTGTTACTGGCATGTACAAGAGTTTGATTTGCTCTGAATCTTCCTCAGCATTTGATATTGTTACAATTTTTTTAAAATTTTATTTATTTGAGAGAGAGAGAGAGCAAGTGAGAGAGAGAGAGAGAGAGAGAGAGAGAGAGAGAGGACGAAGGAGCAGGAGGAGATGGAGAAGCAGACTCTTCACTGAGCAGGAAGCCTGATGCGGTGCTCGATCCCAGGACCCTGGGATCATGACCTGAGTGGAAGGCAGAGGCTTAACCGACTGAAGCAACGAGGTGCCTCGACAATTTCTTTTATATTAGCCACACTCGGGCGCCTGGGTGGCTCAGTGGGTTAAAGCCTCTGCCTTCGGCTCAGGTCATGATCTCAGGGTCCTGGGATCGAGGCCCGCATCGGGCTTCCTTCTCAGAGGGGAGCCTGCTTCCTCCTCTCTCTCTGCCTACTTGTGATCTGCTCTCTCTCTCTCTGTGTCAAATAAATAAATAAAATCTTTTAAAAAATATATATATATATTAGCCACACTCATTGGTGTACACTAACCAGTTGCTTTTCGGGTCTTAATTTATATTTCCTTAATGATTAATGATTCTCAACATCTTTTCATAAACATATTTGTCATCTGTATATTTTCTTCGCTAACGTGTATTTTCTGAATATTTGCCTTAAAAAAAACTGGGTCCATGTTTTCTTATTCTAGAGTTTTGAGGGTTTCATCTATGTGATTTGTAAATACTTTCCTCCCTTTCTATGGCTTGTCTTTTTAGACTTTTAACTATGTTCTTCACAAAAGTTTTTAATTGTGATGAGGTACCATTATTTATTTTTTAATTTTATGGATTCTGCTGTGGGTTCTATATCTAAAGCTCTTTGCCAAACCAATGTAGATTTTCTCTGATGCTCTCTTCTGTAAATTTTAGAATTTTACACTTTACATTTAGGTCTATGGCCCATTTTGAGTTAACTCTTGTTTAAGGTATGAGGTTGTGTTAAAATTTGTTTTTCTGTATATAGAGTTGTTTAGTTTTCTGACCATTTGTTAAAAAGTCTATCCTTTCTACTTTGGATTGCCTTTGCCCCTTTGTCCAAAATCAGTTGACTACATTTGTGTACATCTATTTTGGCCCTTTCTATGTTGTTCCACTGAACAAGTGGTCTGTCTTTTCATCAAAACCCTCTTTTTTTAGCCTTATTGATAAATAGTTGACAAAAACATGATTTTTAAAATGTGTGCAATGTGATATTTTAATATATGTATATATTGTGAAAGGCTTACTGCAATCAAGTCAATTAACACATTCATCACATCACATAAATTCTTTCTTTATGTAGTAGCCCACTTTCTCAATTACAGAGCTTTAGAGTAAGTCTAGAAATTTGATAATGTGACTTTTCCAATGTTTTTCTCTTTTCTACTCTTTTAATATACTAGCTAGGCACTTCTATTTTATCTTGACTTTATGTACATGTTTTAGAATGAGCTTGTTGAGATCTACAAAACTCCTGATGGATTTTGTTTAGTCTGTAGATCAGACTGGGAAGAACTGATGTCCCAACACTGTTAGTATTCTAATTAATCATCAAATTATATCTCACCATTAATTTAGGATTTTGATTTCTTTCATCAGTGTTTTATATTTTTCTGCACACAGATCCTGTACATATTTTATTAGATTTATTCTTAAATACTGCATTTTTGGTGCTAATATGAATGTAATTTTTAATAATCTCATATCTAATTGTTTAGTGTTAGTATATAGAAATGTCATCAACTGTTGTATATTGGCTCTATACCCTGAAAACTTGTTAAACTCATTTATTAGCTTTAGGAGATTTTCTGCATATACTTTGGGATTTTCTACACAGACAATCATACGGTCTGTGAACAGAAAGAGATTTTTCTGAGAATTTTATTTTTTACTTACAAATATGTAGGCCTTTTTGAGGAGTCTTCTATAATCAATCTTTTCTGATTTTATTGCTATTATTTATATATGAAATATCTTAAATGGAGACAATAAAATTATGAGTTTTAAGATAGCATTTTATGAAATGTACATTATACACATGAGAATCATGGGGTTTGAAAGATTTTCAGAGGTCAAGCTGTCACACTGCACTTCTGCCTGTGTTGTTACCTCCATCTTGAGCCACTTTCTAACTATGTTCAGTTATAGTTGGAGCTGATGACAATGGACAAGTTAGAACTTTTCCTAACTTCAGGGCAAAATCATCTGACTTAGGAGGTACAAAGTCCCCATTGGAGCCCAACCTGCCCATGTTATACCATAAGAATTTGACCTCTTTTGGACTGTTTCCACTTACCACTCTCACCTAGCAGAACTAACATGAAACAAAGTTATAGTATCCAGCTATCATTCCAGAACCTGCTGCAAGAAGCAAGGCAAGAAGGTGAGGAATCCAAGAGCTGCCAGGCACAACCTTTTGCCCCAGATTTCTTTCTTTCTGCTCTTCTTCACATTATCATCACCATTTTCCGCATCTCTACCTTCATTATTGTCTTTCTTCCTTTCTTTTTTTATTATTTGCCACAGGGATACAGGTCTGTGAATCATCAGGCTTACACCTTTCACAGCATTCACCAGAGGACAAACCCTCCCCAATGTCCATAACCCGTCCACCCTATGCCTACCCTCCCACCCCCCAGGAACCCTCACATTATTTTGTGAGATTAGGAGTCTCTTATGGTTTGTCTCCTTCCCCATCCCATCTTGTTTCATTATTTTTCCCTTCCTACCCCCCACAACCTCCCACCCTGCCCCTCAAGTTCCTCATATCAGAGAGATCATATGAAAATTGACTTTCTCTGATTGACTTATTTCGCTCAACATAATACCCTCTACTTACATCCACGTCGTTGCAAATGGCAAGATTTCATTTTTTTGATAGCTGCATAGTAGTTCATTGTATATATATACCACCTCTTTTTTATCCATTCATCTGTTGATGGACATCCAAGTTCTTTCCATAGTTCAGCTATTGTGGACATTGCTGCTATAAACATTCGGGTGCACGTGCCCCTGAGGATCACTACCTTTGTATCTTTAGAGTAAATACCCAGTAGTATCACTACCTTTGTATCTTTAGAGTAAATACCCAGTAGTGTGATTGCTGGGTCATAGGGTAGCTCGGTTTTCAACTTTTTGAGGAATCTCCATACTGTTTTCCAGAGTGGCTGCACCAGCTTGCATTCCCACCAACAGTGTAGGAGGGTTCCCCTTTCTCCGCATCCTTGCCAACATCTGTCATTTCCTGACTTGTTGATTTTAGCCATTCTGATTTCTCTGATGCCGAGTGATGTTGAGCACTTTCTCATGTGTGTGTTGGCCATTTGGATGTCTTCTTTGGAGAAATGTCTGTTTATGTCTTCTGCCCATTTCTTGACTGGGTTATTTGTTTTATGGATGTTGAGTTTGAGAAACTCTTTATAGATTTTGGATACTAGCCCTTTATCTGATATGTCATTTGCAAATATCTTCTCCCATTCTGTCAGTTGTCTTTTGGTTTTGTTGACTGTTTCCTTTGCTGTGCAAAAGCTTTTAATCTTGATGAAGTCCCAATAGTTCATTTTTGCCCTTGCTTCCCTTGCCTTTGGTGAGGTTCCTAGGAAGAAGTTGCTGCGGTTGAGGTCGAAGAGGTTGCTGCCTGTGTTCTCCTCGAGGATTTTGATGGATTCCTTTCTCACATTGAGGTCTTTTATCCATTTTGAGTCTATTTTTGTGTGTGGTGTCAGG
Organism: Ailurus styani; assembly: GCA_002007465.1. Lineage (NCBI taxonomy): Eukaryota > Metazoa > Chordata > Mammalia > Carnivora > Ailuridae > Ailurus > Ailurus styani. The sequence goes on along the minus strand of LNAC01000857.1, from coordinate 430,874 downwards.
AAATGATCCAGTTTCATTTTTCTGCATGTGGCTGACCAGTTTTCCCAACACCATTTGTTGAAGAGACTGTCTTTTTCCCACTGGACATTCTTTCCTGCTTTGTCGAAGATTAGTTGACCATAGAGTTGAGGGTCCATTTTTGGGTTCTCTATTCTGTTCCACTGGTCTATGTGTCTGTTTTTGTGCCAGTACCATACTGTCTTGATGATGACAGCTTTGTAATAGAGCTTGAAATCTGGAATTGTGATGCCACCAACTTTGCTTTTGTTTTTTCCAACATTCCTGGCTATTCGGGGTCTTTTCTGGTTCCATATAAATTTTAGGATTATTTGTTCCATTTCTTTGAAATAAATTGCTGGTATTTTGATGGGGATTGCATTAAATGTGTAGATTGCTCTAGGTAGCATAGACATTTTCACAATATTTATTCTACCCATCCATGAGCATGGAATGTTTTTCCACTTCTTTGTGTCTTCCTCAATTTCTTTCATGAGTACTTTATAGTTTTCTGAATACAGATTCTTTGCCTCTTTGGTTAGGTTTATTCCTAGGTATCTTATGGTTTTGGGTGCAATTGTAAATGGGATTGACTCTTTAATTTCTCTTTCTTCTGTTTTGTTGTTGGTATATAGAAATGCAACTGATTTCTGTGCATTGATTTTATATCCTGACACTTGACTGAATTCCTGTATGAGTGCTAGCAGTTTTGGAGTGGAGTCCTTTGGATTTTCCACATAAAGTATCATATCATCTGCAAAGAGTGAGAGTTTGACTTCTTCCTTGCCGATTTGGATGCCTTTTATTTTTGTTGTTGTTGTTGTTGTTGTTGCCTGATTGCTGAGTCTAGGACTTCTAGTACTATGTTGAATAGCAGTGGCAATAGTGGACAGCCCTGCCGTGTTCCTGACTTTGGGGGAAAAGCTCTCAGTTTTTCTCCATTGAGAAGGATATTCGCTGTGGGTTTTTCATATATGCCTTGGATGATTGAGGTATGTACCCTCTATGCCTACAATGTGAAGAGCTTTGTTCAAGAAAGGGTGTTGTACTTTGTCAAATACTTTTTCAGGATTTATTGAGAGGATCATGTGGTTCTTGTTCTTTCTTTTATTAATGTCTTGTATCACATTGATTGATTTGTGAATGCTAAACCAACCTTGCAGCCCAGGAATAAATCCCACTTCGTCATGGTGAATAATCCTTTTAATGTGCTCTTGGATTCTGTTGGCTAGTATTTTGTTGAGGACTTTTGCGACCGAATTCATCAAAGTTATGGGTCTGTAATTCTCCTTTTTAATGGGGTCTTTGGCTTGTTTTGGGATCAAGGTAATGCTGGCCTCATAAAATGGGTTTGGAAATTATTCTTCCATTTCTACTTCTTGCAACAGTTTCAGGAGAATAGGTATTAATTCTTCTCTGAATGGTTGGTAGCATTCCCCTGGGAAGCCGTCTGTCCCTTGGCTCTTATTTTTTTGGGAGATTTTGGATGACTGCTTCAATCTACTTACTGGTGATGGGTATATTCCGGTTTTCAATTTCTTCCTGGTTCAGTTTTGGTAATTTATATTTCTCTAGGAATGCATCCATTTCTTCCAGATTGTCAAATTTGCTGGTGTAGAGTTGCTCATAATATGTTCTTATAATGGTTTGTATTTCTTTGGTGTTGGTTGTGATCTCTCCTCTTTCATGATTTTATTCATTTGTGTCCTTTCTCATTTCTTTTGGATAAGTCTGGACAGGGGTTTATTGATCTTATTAATACTTTCAAAGAACCAGCTCCTAGTTTTATTGATTTGTTCCACTGTCCTTTTGGTTTCTATTTCATTGATTTCTGCTCTGATCTTTATTATTTCTCTTCTTCTTGATGTAGGCTTTCTTTGCTGTTCTTTCTCTAGCTCCTTTAAGTGTAGGGTTAGGTTGTGTACTTGAGACCTTACTTGTTTCTTGAGAAAAGCTTGTATTGCTAGATACTTTCCTCTCAGGACTGCTTTTGCTGTGTCCCAAAGATTTTGAACAGTTGTGTTTTCATTTTCATTTTTTTCCAAGAATTTTTAAAATTCTTTAATTTCTTAGTTTATGCATTCATTCTTTAGTAGGATGTTCTTTAGTCTCCATGTATTTGAGTTCGTTCCAACATTCCTCCTGTGTTCGAGTTCTAGTTTCAAAGCATTATGGTCTGAAAATATGCAGGGAATGATCCCAATCTTTTGGTACCTGTTGAGACCTGATTTGTGACCCAGAATATGGTCTATTCTGGAGAACGTTCCATGTGCACTAGAGAATTATATGTATTCTGTTGTTTTGGAACGAAATGTTCTGAATGTATCTGTGATGCCCAACTGTTCCAATGTGTCACTTATAGCCTTTATTTCCTTGTTGATCTTTTGATTCAATGATCTGTCTATTTCGTCAAGGGGGGTTTAAATTCCCCTACTATTTTTGCATTATTGTCAATGTGTTTCTTTGATTTTGTTATTAATTGGTTTATGTAATATGCTGTTGTCATTTTAGAGGCATAGATATTTAAAATTGTTAGATATTCTTTTTGGACAGATCCTTTTAGTATGATATAGTGTCATTCCTCATGTCTTATGATATTCTTTGGCTTAAAATGTAATTTATCTGATATAAGGATTGCCACTCCCTCTTTCTTTTGCTGTCCATTGGCATGGTAAATTGTTTTCCACCCTCTCTTTTTAAATATGGAAGTGTCTTGGGTGTAAAATGAGTTTCTTGTAGACGCCATATCTATGGGTCTTCTTTTTTTATCCATTTTGATACCCTCTGTCTTTTATTTGGGGCATTTAGTCCATTTACATTCAGGGTAACTATTGAGAGAGATGAATTTAGAGCCATTGTATTGCCTGTAAGGTGACTGTTACTGAATATTGCGTCTCTTCCTTTCTGGTCTTTGTTTCTTTTAGGCTCTCTCTTTTCTTAGAGGACCACTTTCAATATTTCCTGTAGTGCTGGCTTGGTGTTTGCAAATTCTTTTAGCTTTTGTTTGTCCTGAAAGTTTTTTTTATCTCTCCTTCTATTTTCAGTGACAGCCTAGCTGGATATAGTATTCTTGGCTGCATATTTTTCTTGTTAGTGCTCTGGATATATCATGCCATTTACTTGTGGCCTGCCAGACCTCTGTGGATAGGTCTGCTGTCAGTCTAATATTTGTTCTTCTGTTTTTTAAATTTGCCACAAGGGTACAGGTCTGTGAATTATCAGGCTTACACCTTTCACAGCACTCACCATAGCATAAACCCTCCCCAATGTCCATAACCCATCAACCCTATCCCTACCCTCCCACCCCCCAGTAACCCTCAGTTTGTTTTGTGAGATTAAGAGCCTCTTATGGCTTTTCTCCTTCCCTATTCCATCTTGTTTCATTATTTTTCTGTCCCCACACCCCACGACCCCTGCCCTGCCCCTCAGGTTCCTCATATCAGAGAGATCATATGATAAATGTCTTTTTCTGATTGTCAGTCTAATATTTATACCATTGTATGTTATACACATCTTGTCTCGAGCTGCTTTCAGGATTTTCTCTTTGCCACTAAGACTTGTAAGTTTTACTATTAGATCACGAGGTGTGGACCTATTTTTACTGCTTTTGAGGGGTTTCTCTGTGCCTCCTGGATTTTGATGCTTGTTCCCTTCGCCAAATTAGGGAAATTCTGTACTCTAATTTGCTCCAATATATCTTCTGCCCCCCCTTCTTCTTCTTCTGGGATCCCAATTTTTCTAATACTGTTTCATATTATGGTATTAGTTATCTCGCAAATTCTCCCTTTATGGTCCAGTATTTGTTTCTCTTTTCCTCTGCTTCTTTCTTCTCTGTCATTGGGTCTTCTATATCACTAATTCTGTCTTCTGTCTCATGTATCCTGCAGTAAGAGCCTTCATTTTTTATTACACCTCATTAATACCTTTTTTGATTTCAGCATGGTTAGATTTTTAGTTCTTTTACTTCTTCAGAAAGGGTTTTTATTTCTCTAGAGAGGGATTGTCTATTATTTTCCATGCTTTTCTTGAGCCCAACCAGCCCCTTGATAATCGTCATTCTGAACTCTTGTTCTGTCTTATTACTAATCTTCACATTGATTAGGTCCCTAGCCATCGTTACTGCCTCTTCTTTTTTTTTTTTTTGTGGTGATTTTTTTCTGCTTTGTCATTTTATGTAGATAAGAATAGGTGGATGAGAGAACAAAATAGTATAGCATAGCAATGACCCCACAGAAATATACACTGACCTAATCAGAAGAGATCTGAAACTTGGGGGAGAAGAAAGAGGGGCAAAAGGAATAAATAAGTAAGTAAGTAAATAAATAAATAAATAAAACAAAACCCTGTATCTATATCTATATTTTCTATTTCTGTTTCTATATCTATCTCTCTCTGACTCTATTTCTATCTGTATATTTATCTCTATCTCTATCTATATGTATTAGGGTGGTGAATTGAACAGGCCCTATATGTATACAAAAAATAATGTTAAATACAATTAAGGGAAAAAATATGACTATAGCAATGAAAATTAAAAAGATTAAAAAGTGTTAATAAGATATAAGAGTTAAAAAACTTTAAAATAGGAATGAGGAAAAATTTAAAAGAAAAGAGTAAGAAAAAAATAAAATTCAAAGAATTTATCTAAAGGATCATTGGGAAAAAGTCATGAATTCTCTGTGTTGCTTTTCCCTAGCTCTGGAGTTCCACAATCCTCAGTGATCTGTGAACTTGGTTTTGACTGGATGTTCTTGATGATCTTCTGGGGGAGGGAAATGTTGCTGTGATTCTCAAGTGTCTTTGACCAAGGTGGAATTGCCAGGGGCCAGGTTAAGTAATTGGCTCGGGTTTGCTCTTGGGAGCTTTTGTTCCCTGAACACTTTCCATACAGCTTTGGAGGACGGGAGTGAAAATATCGATCTCCTGATCTCCGACACAGAGGAGGCAAGAGCTTGGGACTTCGCTCCTCAGTGCATCCTCAGAGAAAAGCAGTCAGTCCCTCCCGTCTCCCTGTTCTCCAGCTGCATTCTGAGCTCACCCGGCCTGTGACTGAGCAGTTCTATCCCTGGCCTGCAGCCCCGTTTATAATCTCCCAACCCAGCAGATTCCTGCATTGTGCTCTTGTGCTGCTCCTCCTGGATTATGAAGGATGGGGTCTCTCCGGATCTACCACCCGTGGGGTCCCTGCTCAAAGACCAGTGGCCAGACTGTACTTTGGATCATGGCCTAAGGTACCTCTGAGCTGAGAGACACCATCTCAGCTTGGGTCCGTCTCTCTAGTTAGCTTCTCCTCTCTGATACCTGGGAGTCTGCAGCGCTCAGACACCTCTGGTCCTTTTGTGTATGCTTGGGTCCCAAGACCACATTTTCCCTGTGAGGGCTTCACCTCCCACTTAGCCTCTGGGGCGACATCCCTCGGTGGAGCAGACTTCTAAAAGTTCTGATTTTGTGCTTCATTGCTTTCTCAGTTATCGGGAGCCAGCCCCTCCCCCAGGGGTCTATCTTCCCGTCATTTCATATTCACTTCTCCGCACGTCCTACCTTACGGAAAGTGGTCGATTTTTCATTCTTCGAACTGATGCTCTTCTCTTCGATCTCCTGTTGAATCTGCAGGTGTTCAGAATGGTTTTATTACTATCTTGGTGAATTTCTGGAACCTGATGATAATTGGTCTCCTACTCCTCCCCATCTTGCTCCTCCTCCTGTCTTTGTTGTTTTAATAGGGATTGTATTGAATGTGTAGATTGTTCTGGGTAGCATAGACATTTTTAGAATAGTCATTCTTCCAATCCATGAGCATGGGACATTTTTTCCAACTCTTTATATCTTCCTTAATTTCTTTAGTATGTGTTTTGTAGTTTCTAGAATACAGATCCTTTACCTCTTTTGTTATGTTTATTCCTAGGTATCTTACAGTTTTAGATTCAATTGCAAATGTGGTATATTCCTTAATTTCTCTTTCTTCAGTCACATTGTTATTTTATAGAAATGCAACTGATTTTTGTGCATTGGTTTGGTATCCTACCACATTGCTGAATCACTGTATTGGTTTTAGCAATTTGGTGTGGAGACTTAGGGTTTTTCACATAATGTATCATTCCATCTTCAAAGATAGAGAGTTTGACTTCTTCTTTATCAATTTGAATTCCTTTTATTTCTCTTTCTTTTTTGTCTGATTGCTGATACTAGTATTTCTAGTACTATACTGAACAATAGTGGTGAGAGTGGCCATCCCTGTCATGTTCCTGATCTTAAGGGAAAAGCTTTTATTTTTTCTTCATTGAGAATAACAGTTGTTGTAGGCTTTTCATAGATGGCTTTTATAATATTGTAGTATGATCCCTCTATTCCTATACTTTGTAGAATTTTAATCAAGAAAGGACACTCTATTTTGTCAAATGCTTTTTCTGCATCCACTGAGATTGTCATATAGTTCTTACCTTTTTTATTATTATTATTAATGTGCTCCATCACGTTGATTGATTTGTTAATGTTGAACTACCCTTACAGCCCAGGAGCAAAGCCCACCTGGTCATGGTGAACAGTCCTTTTTTTCCCCTTTATTTTATTTTATTTTATTTTATTTTATATTTATTTTGCTTTATTTAATTTTTTTCAGTGATCCAAGATTCATTGTTTATACACCACACCCAGTGCTCCATGCAATACTTGCCCTCCTTAATACTTTCCACCAAGCTTACCCATCCCCCTCCCCTCCCCTCCATAACCTTCAGCTTGTTTCTCAGAGTCCACCATCTCTCATTGTTTGTCTCCCCTTTCGATTTCCCCCATTCACTTTTCCTTTCCTGTAGAGTCCTCCATTTTATTCCTTATGTTCCACAAGTAACTGAAACCATGTGACAGTTGACTTTTTTTGCTTGAGTTATTTTACTTAGCATAATCTCCAGACCCATACATGTTGATACAAAAGTTGGGTATTCATACTTTCTGATGGCTGAGTCATATTCCATTGTATATAGGGACCACATCTTCTTTATCCATTCTTCTGTTGAAGGGGCTCTTGGCTCTTTCCACAGTTTGGAGATTGTGGACAATGCTGCTATGAACGTTGGGGTCCTTCTTATGGTCCTTCTTTTCATTACATCTGTATCTTTGGTGTAAATACCCAGCAGTGAAATTGCAGGATCATAGGGTAACTCTATTTTTATTTTATTTTTTTTGTGTGGAATATCTACACTTGAACAGTCCTTTTAATGAACTCTTTGATCCTATTGGGTAGTATCTTGTTGAGTATTTTGGAATTCATGTTTATGAGTTATACTGGTCTGTAATTCTCCTTTTTGATTAGGTCTTTCTTTGGTTTTGTGATGAAGGTAATGCTGGCCTCAGCATGAGTTTGGAAATTTTCCTTCTATTTATTTTTGTTGAAACAGCTTTAGTAGAATACGTATTATTTCCTATTTAAGTGTTTGGTAACATTCCCCTGGGCAGCTATCTGGCCCTGGACTTTTATTTTGGGGGAGTTTTTTTTATTACTGTTTCAATTTCCTTCCTGGATATTGGTCAGATCAAATTGTCTACCTCTTCTTGTTTCAGCCTTGGTCGTTTATAAGTGTCCATGAATGCATTCATTTCTTCCAGATTGCCTAATTTATTGGCATATAGTTGCTCATAATATGTTCTAACAATTGTCTCTGTTTCCCTAGTGTTGATCATGATCTCTCCGCATTTGTTCATGAATTTATTAATTTTGCTCCTTCCTCTTTTATTTTTGATAATTGTGGGCATAGGCTTATCGATCTTATGAATTCTTTCAAAGAACCAGCTTTTAGTTTCATTGATCTGTTCTACTGTCCTTCAGGTTTCTAATTCATTGATTTCTGCTCTGACCTTTATTATCTCTCTTCTGCTTGGTTTAGGTTTTACTTGCTATTCTTTCTCCACGTCCTTTAGGTGTGAGGGTAGCTTTTGTATTTGGAATTTTTCTAATTTTTTGAGAGAGGATTGGATTGCTACGTACTTCCCTCTTAGGACCGCCTTTGCTGTATCCTATAGGTTTTTCTCTGATTTGTTTTCATTCTCATAAGTTTATATGAAGTGTTTGGGCTATTCTTTAATTTCCCAGTAGACCCATTCATTCTTTCAGCTGGTGCTCTTCAACCTCCAAGTGTTTGAGTTCCTTCCAAATTTCTCCTTGTGGTTGAGTTCCAGGTTCAAAGCATTGTGGGCTGAAAATATGCAGGGAATAACCTCAATTTTTGGTATCAGTTGGTACCAGATTTTTGACCTACTACATTATCTATTCTGGAGAAAGTTCCATGTGCACTCCAGGAGAATCAGTATTCTGTTGATTTAGGATGAAATATTCTGCATATATCTCAGAAGTCCATATGGTCCAATGTGTCATTCAAAGCTCTTGTTTCTTTGTTGACAATCTGCTTAAATGATCTGTCCATTGCTGTGAGTGGGGTGTTGACCTCTTACTTATATCCATATTGATTATCTCTGTGGCCAAAATGTTGCCTCTGGTTCTTTCCTTTGTTGTGAATTCCTCCTGCTAGTCATTCTTCCCAGGGAGGAAGTATGAGCAAATGAACAGAGTCCAAAATATCCACCAAGACCCAAGCAAAATGCACCTAAGAAAAAATCCAAAGTGTTTGGGAAGCCACCACAGAAAAGCAAACAAAGCTAAAATGAAACAAAATAGTAAAAATGGGAGGGGAAGTGAGACTATAATCTCACAGGAGAGACAAAACAGGGTGATCTAGTTGTTCCTAATTTAATTTTGATCTCTGTGTTAGAAGACACTATGTCCCAAAATGACAAAGAAAGCAAAACATATATATATACATATATATAAATTATATATAACATACACATTACATATACTTAATTTATTTAAATTAATAAATTATATATTGTAAAATTATAAATTTTATAAAATCATAAAATAATGAAATTTAAATTATATAAAACCCAAAATAATTAATTTATATATTATGAATATATATTTATATGTAATATATATTTAATTTATATATAATGACATATAAATACAAATATAGTTGAATAGATTGACGAAAGGACTAGAATGAAGCATATATATACATAAAATGTAAATGTGAAAAACGGCAGTTGAAATGCAACTTAAAAACATAAGTTGATAAAATAAGAATCTAGCCGAAATGGGGAAAAAGTAAAAAAAAAATAAACGAAAATTTTAGAGTTAAGGATAAATGAGTCATGAGGAAACACCTGGAGCTCAATATATTATTTTCCTCAGCACTGGAGTTTTACATTCTTACGGGATCTGTAAGATTGTCATTCACCTGTTTTTCCAGTTTGCCTTCTGGAGAGGGGCCTGCTATGCTGCTTCTCAGGTGTCTTTGACTGGACGGAGTTGCCCCCCCTTTGTCAGGGGAATGCCCTCAATGTATGTTGGTAGTGTGTATGGCTTTTGTTCCCTGGAGGCTTTCTGCACCTCTTTAGAGGGTCAGAAGAAAAATGGCTGTGCCCTGATTTCTGCCCTAGAGCCACAGGATTTCAATCTCTCCTCTTCAATAAACCCTCCAGGTCAAAGAAACTCCACTTCTGGGTGCCACAAACTCTGCAGACTTTCGTGGATTGATCCCACTGTAATCCACCTAGGGCAAGTCCCAGAGAACCAAGAGCATCACTGTGCTTCTGTTCTTTGTGACTGTGAGTGGTTGTGGGCTTGCCCATGCACCCTGTTCTGTGGCTGTTTTGCCTTTTCCTGGGGATGGTAAATGGCCCATAAATTCCATTCCTTTACAGGATGCTCAGGCAAAGAGTGGTCTCTCCATTGGTCCAATTCGTGGTTCTGGTGACTGGAGCTGAGAATCCTTCCTGGGCCGGCTGACCATAACCAGTTTCTCCAGTCCACTGCTTGGAGAGTCTATTGTTTCAGGTAAACCCATTCTTTCTGTGTCTCCTGGGATCCTGAGACAACCATGACCCACCTAGAATTATGCTGTTTTCATCCCCTGAGCCTCTTTCAGAAAGGGGTGTCTCTCACTGAAGCAGATTTCTAAGGGTTCTGATTTTGATCTCCAGTGTTATACCACTTTTTGGTAGCCAGATTATGGAGGCTCCCTCCCTACTTCATTTATCTTCTGATATTTCCCCACAGATTCATGACTCTGCACCTCCTACCTTGCAAAAAGCAGTTGTTTTTCTGCTTGTAGAGTTCCAGTTAAATTTTCTTACTTCTCAGGCTGAATTTGTGGGTGCTCAGAATGGTTTGATAGATATTGAGCCAAATTCCAGAAACCTGATAAAACGATGTCCCTTACTATTCTGCCATCTTCTAATTCTTCTTTAAATGCTTGGTTGAATTCCCCTGCGAAGCCATCTGGCCCAGGACTCTTGCTTGTCAGGAAATTTTTGATTACTGATTAAAATCTTTTGTTGGTTTTGTGTCTGTTCAGGTTTTCTACTAGATCCTGTTTCACATTTGGTAGTTTATATATTTCCAGTAATGCATCCATTTCTTCCAGATTGACTACTTTGTTGGCATATAATGGTTCATAATACTCTGTTATATCTGTTTCTGTTTTTGTGGTATTGTTCTCTATATCTCCTCTCTCATTCATGATTTTTTTGTTCCTTTCTCTATGCTTTTTGATATTCCTGGCTAGGAGGCTAGGAGTTTATTAATCTTCTTAATTCTTTCAAATAGCCAGCCCCTAGTTTCATTGATCTGTTCTTTTTTTGTTAATTTTTATATTATTAATGTCTGCTCTAATCTTTATTATTCATCTTCTTTGACTGGATTTAGGCTTTATTTGCTGTTATTTATCCAGCTTCTGGTGCATTTGCTTGGATTATGGTCAACATTTCAGACTCTGTACATTCCCTCAACCACCTCTAACCAGAATGACTAAGAGGAGGAACCCCCAACAGAGGAAAAATTCAGAGACAGTGACCACTGCCACTGAACTAATGGATATGGACATAAGCAAGATGTCAGAAATAGAATTCAGGGCAACAGCCAAGCAAACAATAGCTAAGTTGGAGAAAACCATTAGTGGCAACATAGCTTCTCTAAGGGCAGAAGTGAGAGCTGATCTGTCAGAACTTAAAAATACTATCAATGGGATCCAATCTAATCTAGATACTTAACAGCTAGGTTAATGAGGCATAAGATCAAATTAGTGATAAAGAAGACAAAAGTGATAAAAAAGAAGGATCAGGAGGAGGCCTGGAACAAACAGCTAAGAAGCCATGAAAACAGAATTAAGGAATACATATGCCATAGAACGTCCAATGTCAGAATTATTGGGATACCTGAAGGTACAGAAAGAGGGAGAGGACTAGAAGATATATCTGAGCAAATTGTAGCTGAGAATTTCCTTAATCTGGGGAATGAAACAAGTGTTTGTGTCCTAGAGGCAGAGAGGACACTCCATACGATCAGCGAGGGTAGAGAGACCTACCAGCACGTGACTGTGAAACTCACAAAATGTAAAACCAGAGAAATTGTCCTAAGGGCAGTTAGGGGGAAGAGATTCCTTACACACAGAGGGAGGAATATCAGAATAACATCAGATCTGTCCAGAGAAACCTGGCAAGCCAAAAAAGGATGGCAAGATATATTCAGGGCACTAAATGAGAAGAGCATGCAGCCAAGAATACATTATCCAGCAAGGCTGCCATTTAGGATGAATGGAGAGATAAAGATCCTCCAGAATTGGCTGAGACTAAAAGAATATGTGACCACTAAGCTGGCCCTTCAAGAAATATTAAAGTGTATTCTATAAAAAAAGAAAGACCTCAAGAGTGATATACAACAACAATTTACAGAGACAATAGTTAGGAACAAGGACCTCACAGGCAACATGATGACAATAAAAACATATTTTTCAATAATCACTATCAATGTGAATGGCCTAAAAGTTTGCATAAAATGGCACAGGGGTGCAAAGTGGATAAAAAGAGAGAACCCATACATATGCTATCTATAAGAGACTCATTTTGAACCTAAAGTTACATGCAAATTGAAAGTGAAGGGATGGAGAACTATCTTTCATGTCAATGGATTTCAAAAGAAAGTTGGGGTAGCAATTCTCGTATCAGACAAATAGATATTAAACTAAAGACTGTAGTCAGAGATACAGAAGGACACTATATCATTCTTAAAGTGTCTATCCAACAAGAAGACCTGAAAATTGTAAATATCTGTGTCCCCAACGTGGGAGCATCCAAATACATATACATATATCCAAATACATAAGTCAACAACAAGTTAATCAAAATAAAGAGACATATTGATAAGAACACATTAAATGTAAGGGATCCTAACATACCACTTACAGTAATAGATAATCTAAGCAGAAAATCAACAAAGAAACAAGAGCTTTGAATGACACCTTGGACCAGATTGACCGCATAGATATATACAGAACATTCTGCCCTGAAACAAGAGAATACTCATTCTACTAGAGTGCACATGGAACTTTCTCCGAAATAGACCACATACTGGGTCACAAATCAGGTCTCAATCAATACCAAAAGATTGAGGTGATTCCCTGCATATTTTCAGACCGTAGTGATTTGAAACCAGAATTCAGTCACAACAAAAAGTTTGGAAGAAATTAAACACTTGGAATATAAAGACCATCCTGCCCAAGAATGTTTGGGTCAACCAGAAAATCAAAGAAAAACTTAAACAATTCATGGAAACCAATGGGAATGAAAACACATTGGTCCAAAATGTATGGGATATGGCAAAGGTGGTCCTAAGTGGGAAATACACAGCCATCCAAGGCTCACTAAAAAAGAAAAAAAGAAAAAAAAAAGAAAGAAAAATGCTGAATACAGAAACTCTCTTTACACCTTAAGGAACTAGATAATCAACAAAAAATTAAGCCTTTATCATGCACAAAAAGGGAAATAATTAAGCTTAGAGCAGAGATCAATGAGTTAGAAACCAGAGAAACAGTAAAGCACATTAAAGAAACTAGAAATTGTTGCTCTGAAAGAACTAATACAATCTATAACACTGGCCAGACTAATCCCAAAGAAAAGAGAGATGACCCAAATTAATAAAATTATGAATGAAAGGGGAGAGATCACAACTAACACCAAGGAAAAAAATTAATCATCAGAAACTATTATCAACAGCTATATGCCAATAAGTTAAGCAACCTAGAAGAAATGGATGCATTCCTTGAAACCTGTGAACTTCCAAGACTGAAACAGGAAGAAATTGACAACCTAAATAGACCGATAAGTAGTAACGAGATTAAAGAAGTGATCGAGTACTTCCCCAAAACTGAGTCCAAGACCTGTTGGATTTCCTGGGGAATACTTCCAAATACGCAAAGAAGAAATAATACCTATTCTCCTGAAGCTATTTCAAAAAATAGAAACATAAGGAAAACCTCCAGACTCTTTCTATGAGGCAAGCATCACCTTGATCCCCAAACCAGGCAAAGACACCATCAAAAAGGAAAATTCCAGACCAATATCCTTGATAAATATGAACATCAAGATTCTCAGCAAGATCCTGGCTAATAGGATCCAATAGTACATTAAAAAGATTTTCCACCATGACCAGGTGGGATATCCCTGGGATGCAAGGTTGGTTCAACATTCGCAAATCAATCAATGTGATGGAACACATTAATAAGAGGAGTGACGAACGACATGGTCTTCTCAATTGAGGCAGAAAAAGCATTTGACAAAATACAGCATTCTTTTCTGATTAAAACTCTCCAGACTATAGGGATAGAGGGAACATTCCTCAACTTCATAAAATCTATCTATGAAAAACCCACAGGAAATGTCATTCTCAATGGGGAAAAGCTGACAGCCTTTCCCTTAAGATCAGGAACACAACAAGGATGCCCACTCTTGCCACTATTGTTCAACATAGAATTCGAAGTCCCAGCAACAGCAATTAGAGAACAGAAAGAAACAAAATGCATTCAAATTGGCAAATAAGAAGTCAAGCACTCCCTCTTCACAGTTGACATGATCCTTTATGTGGAAAACCCAAAAGACTCCACCCCCAAACTACTAGAACTCATACAACAATTCAGTAATGTGGCAGGATGCAAAATCAATGCACAGAAATCAGTTGCTTTCTTACACGCTATTGATGAAACTGTAGGAAGGGAAATTAGATAATCAAACCCATTTACAATAGCACCAGACATCTTAAGATACCTTGGAATAAACCTAACAAAAGAAGTAAAGGATCTATTCTCAAGGAAATATGAAACACTCATGAAAGAAATTGAAGAAGACACAAAAAAGATGGAAAAACATTCCATGCTCATGGATCAGAAGAATAAATATTTTTAAAATGTCTATTCTGGCCAGAGCAATCTATACTTTCAATGCCATCCCAATCAAAATAACCATTGGCATTTTTCAAAATGCTGGAACAAACAATCCTAAAATTTGTATGGAATCAGAAAAGATCCCTAATCACCAAGGAAATGTTGAAAAAGAAAAACAAAGCTGGGGGCATCATGTTGTGTGATATCAAGCTATGTTACAAATCTGTGATCACCTAGACAGCATGTTACTGGCACAAAAACAGACATATAGGCCAATGGAACAGATTAGAGAGCCCAGATATGGACCCTAAACTCTATGGTCAAAAGTTTTCGACAAAGCAGGAAAAAATATCCAGTGGAAAAAAGACAGCCTCTTCAATAAATGATGCTGGGAAATTTGGACAGCTATATACAGAAGAATGAATCTTAACATTCTCTTACAATATACACAAAGATAAACTCAAAATGAATGAAAGACCTCAATGTGAGACAAGAATCCATCAAAATCCTAGAGGAGTACATAGGCCACAGCAACTTCCTTCAAGACGCGTCTTAAAAGGCAGGGGAAACAAAAGTGAAAATGACCTTTTGGGACTTCAAGATAAAAAACTTCTGCACAGCAAAGGAAACAGTCAACAAAGCAACAAGGCAACCCACGGAATGGGAGAAGATATTTGCAAATGTCACTACAGACAAGGGGCTGATATCTAAGATCTATAAAGACTTTCTCAAGCTCAACACCCAAAAAGGAAAGATACCAAAAAACCAGATAATCAAGTCAGAAAATGGGCAGAGGACATGAACAGACACTTCTCCAAAGAAGACATACAAATGGCCAACAGACACATGAAAAAATGGTCATCATTACTAGCCATCAGAGAAACTCAAAGTAAAACCACATTGCCATACCACCTTACACCAGTTAGAATGGCCAAAATCAACAGGACAGGAAACAAGTGTTGGAGAGAATGGGGAGAAAGGGGAACCCTCTTCCACTGTTGGTGAGAATGCAAGCTGGTGTAGCCACTTTGGAAAATATTGTTGATGTTCCTCAAAATATTAAAAATAGAGCTATGTTACGACTCAGCAATTGTACTATTGGTTATTATTTTCAATGACACAGATGTGGTGAATGAAGGACAATATGCACCCCAACGTTCACAGCAGCAATGTCCTTAATAGCCAAACTGTGGAAAGAGGAGAGATGCCCTTCAATAGACAAATGAATAAAGAAGAGCTGGTCCATACATATAATGGAATATTACTCAGCCCTCAGAAAGGACGAATACTGAACTTTTGCACTGACATGGATGGGACGGCAGGAGATTATCCTGAGTAATATAAGTCAAGTAGAGAAAGTCAATTATCATATGGTTATACTTATTTGTGGAACATAAGGAATACCATGGAGGACATTAGGAGAAGAAAGGGGGAAAACGAAGGGTCAGAAATCAGAAGGCGAGATAACCATGAAAGACTGTGGACTCTGAGAAACAAACTGAGGGTTTTAGAGGTGAGTGGATTGGGGGTGTGGGTTGGCCCCGTGATGGGTATTAAGGAGGGCACATACTGCATGGAGCCCTGGGTGTTATATGTAAACAATGAATCTTGTAACACTACATCAAAAACCAATGATGTACCGTATGGTGACTAACATAAGAAAAATAATAATAAAAAATAAAAAGAATTGAGAAAATTAGAAAATAACTGAAAAAAAACCCTGAAAGACTAAAGAATAAAGATACAAATAATGCTATATATACGGTTTTCTCCAGGAGCTGAAGCTCTGCAGTATGGTCATTAAACTTAGTGAGAGCTAGTTGTTTGTGCTGCTCTTCTGGGGGAGGTGTCTGTTGCGCTGATACTTAGGTGGACTTGCCCTAATGGAAATGGTTTTCCTGGGCACTGAGAGGCAAGGCTTGGTGCAAAAAGATCTGGACTCCACTAGGTGGTGCTGTTTTTTCCTCCCTGAAGGCTTTCGGCACTGATGGGTGGGATGAATATGACTGTGCCATGTCTCCAGCCCTGGATGTGAAAATTCATTCCCCCCACTCTTCAACGAACCCTCTTAGAAAAGCAATCAATCACTCTTGTTTCCCTGGTTGCTGTCAGCATTCTGTGTTCACCCAGCCTGTGACCAAGCATTTTTATTTCAGTGGTGAGATGGAGTTTCAAATTCCAAATTTTAGGGACTTCCACAGCTCTGCCCAGCACTTTTCCTCCTGGTGTGTAGGGGGATATCGCCATGCTTCTGCCTTTTTTTAGACCCATCCCAGTAAATCAGTCACACAACTGTCAGAGGTTCAGTTTATGGCAACACAGAAAAGAAAGCCGACACCTAGAGTGGCTTTTTTTCAGCGAGGTTCCTCACTCCCACGCCTGGGAATTCTGTTGTACTGAGGCACCATCCATTCTCCTTTCCACCATGGGGATCTTCAGACCATGTTCTCACACCTGGGATTCCACCTGCTTTACCATCTGAGCACCTTTAAGCCAGGCACAGCCCCTGAGGATATCCTCAGCTGTATCACACCAGATTCAAGTCTCCACACCTCCTATCTTCGAAAGTGTGGTTTTTTTCTGCTTGTAGACTTGCAGCATTTGTTTTCTCACATCTCTGATTAATTTCTCAGGTGTCCCCCTACTCCTCTGCCATCTTAACTCCCATTCCCTGGATAGAGTATTCCTGACTGCAGATTTTTCCCATTCAGCATGTTGGATACTTCATGCCACTCCCCCCTGGCTTTTCATGTTTCTGTTGAACCATCTGCAGCTAGCCTTACAGTTCTCTCCTTGTAAGTAGGGACTTCATTTTTCTTGCTGATTTTAGGATTTTTCCTTTATCACAATATTTGCAAATTCAATTACAATATGTCTTAGTGTTGCTCTGCTTTTCTTGATTTTGTTCATAGTTCTCTGTGTTTCTGGATTTGGATGTCTGTTTCCTTCCCCAGATTAGGGAATTTTTCAGCTATTATTTCCTGAAAATAAATTATCTGTCCCCCTTTTTCTCTCTTCTTCTTCTGAGAGTCCTATGGTATGAATGTTATTACATTCAATGGAGCACTGAGTTCCTTATGTCTATTCTCATGATCCATAATTCCTTCTCTCTTTTGTTCGGCTTCATTATTTTATCTTCTATACCACTTGTTTGTTTCTGTGCTTCTTCTGTCTTTGTGTTCATTACATCCTCTTTTTCAAATATCAGTTATTGCATTGTTCATTTCTGATTAAAAATATTTTATCTCTTCAGTAAGAGCCTCTTTGAAGTCTTCCATTCTTTTCTCAAACCCAGAAAATATCCTTGTGATTATTGCTTTAAATTCTCCATCAGTCAGTCTGTTTTGCTTAGATCTCTGGCCTTGACCTTTTCTTTTTTTTTAAAGATTTTATTTATTTATTTCACAGAGGGAGAGAGATCACAAGGAGGCAGAGAGGCAGGCAGAGAGAGAGAGGGGGAAGCAGGCTCCCCGCTGAGCAGGGAGCCCGATGCGGGCCTCGATCCCAGGACCCTGAGATCATGACCTGAGCCGAAAGCAGAGGCATTAACCCACTGAGCCACCCAGGCGCCCGACCTTTTCTTGTTTCATATTGGATGAATTCCTCTATCTTGGCATTATGTCTAGGGCTCTGTCTTCTTTTGTGTGTTACAAAAGCCCGTTATATTTCCTGATCCTAAGAGTAATGACTTTACAAAGAAGAGGTCATATAGTGACCAGGGCCTGGTGCTTCAGGAGTGTCTCTCCTGTGTGCTGCATGTACTCAGCTGCTGGGTTTTGGTTAATCTCTCCTTCATGTCACTCATCTGCAGAGGGTCTCCTGGCCTGCACTGGGCAGTGTTTGAACCTCAGCCATAGTGTGGTGAATTTTAACTAGGCATGCTCTGGTCTGCTGGTTAAATGAGACTTGACACTACTTCTAGAACCGAAGACCTATAATACTGTAGTCAAGAGACATGTGTGTGGGGGGGTACTTTCTGCTGGTCTTCTGGGGCAGGGGCACCCTCAGCTGGGGCTGAGACACACTTGCCCTATTAGGGCTGTTTAACAGTAGAGTGCAAGGGGATGGGAGTTGGTGTATGCAGGTTAGGTAACCAGGATCAGAGCTGTGCTATTTACAGTTGACAGCTATGGGCCTATGCTGAGGAACAGGGGAGGGAAATGGTGCCAACCAGCTTCTTTGTCCCTAATAAGGGTCTCTTCTTGCTGATATCAGGAAGTAGTCTTAGAAGAGTGAATATTCTCCCCACTGTGCATCCTAGGTGTTGTTTGGATTGCCATTTTCATCCTTTCTCTGGTTGTTTACCTGCTTTCTCTCCAGGAGCAGCTCAGTTCCCTTGAGGCTCTATTGCAGCCAACTCTGCTGACTTTTAAAACTCCAAAGTTTAGGAAAATGTTTGGGGCAAGGGCCAGTGCTGGTCTTCTGGGGGAGGGTCTCATTGTGCTGGGGTGGATGTAGTTTTGACCAAGAAGTGCAGTCACACCAGAGTGCAAAGGGGCATGGGGCTTGGAGCAAGAAGGCTAGGCAGCCAGTCTCATGCTGATCTGGTCTTGGCAGGCTCTGTGGCTATTTTGAGAGGTGAGGAAGGGAAATGGCACCCACTGACCTGTTGTTCCCAGAGAGGCCTTTCTGTGAATGCCAGCTCTCACATACATGCCCCAAGAAGAACAAACAGTTTCCCCTGTGTGTCTTAGGTGTTACCCAGATTTCACACTGTGAAATTTGGATTGTTTTCCTGCCGTCTCTCCAGAAGTAGCACAGCACTCATAGGTTTCTATCCCAGCCAAGCCCACTGACCTCTAAAACTCCAGACTTCAGGCTCTGTTGGTTGCAAAAACTCGTGAAAATCAGCCTTTCTTGTTTTTGTAGCTAATGGCTTTTAGAAAGTGGTCTCTTTGTGCATTCCTCTGTGTTTTCCTCTCTCTCTCCATCTTCTCTGTCACCAGGGCTCCCTCCTCTCCGCAGCACTCACTATCCTTCTCTCCCCCAAACCATATCTCCACACTTGCTTCATTCCTTCATGTGGTCTCTTCTCTCTTTCTTCTTGTGGAGTTGTTCTGTCAGTCTTCAGGTCAATTTCTTGGATATTGAGAATGATTTGATAGTTTCTAGTTGTGTTTGAGGGACCCGATGAGCCTAGCTCCTCCTATGATACCGCCATCTTCTGGCTTATGGTTTTTGGTATAATTGTAAATGGAATTGATTCCTTAATTTCTCTTTCTGCTGCCTCATTTTTGATGTATAGATATGCAACAGATTTATACATGTTGATTTTGTATTCAACATTACTGAATTCATTCATCAGTTCTAGCAGTGTTCTGGTGAATTCTTTTTTCCACATATAATATGTCATTTGGAAATAGTGAAAATTGTACTTCTTCCTCATTGATTTCAATGACTTTTATTTCTTTTGTCGCTTGATTGCTGTGGCTAGGACTTCCAGTACCATGTTGAATAGTAGTGGTGAGAGTGGACATCCTTGTCTTATTCCTGACCTTAGTGGAAAAGGTCTCAATTTTTCTGCATTAAGGATGATGTTAGCTGTGGGTTTTTCATAGATGGCCTTTATTATTTTAAGATATGTTCCTTCTAATGTACTTTGTTGTGGGTTTTTATTGTGAGTGGATATTGTACTTTATCAAATGCTTTTTTTGCATCTACTGAAATAATCATATTTTTAAAATCTTTTCTACTATTGATGCATCACCTTGATTGAGTTGCAAATACTGAATGACCCTTAGAGCTCAGGGATAAATCCCACTTATCATGGTGAATGATTTTTTAATGTACTGTTGAATTTTATTTGCTAATGTTTCATCGAGAATTTTTGCATCTTTTTTTCCTCATGGATATGGCCTGTAGTTCTCCTTTTTAATGGAGTCTTTTTCTGGTTTTGAAATTAGGGGAATGAATTTGGAAGTTGTCCTTCCTTTTCTAAGTTTTGGAATAGTTTCAGCAGAATATGTATTAATTCTTCTTTAAATGTTTGGTAAAATTCACTGTGAAATTACCTGGTCCTGAAGTTTTGCCTGTTGTGAGTTTTTTGATTACTGTTTCACTTTCTTTTCTGGATGTTGGTCTGTTCAAATGTTATATTTCCTCCTGTTGCAGGCTTGGAAGTTTAAATCTTTTTGGTACTTATCCAATTTTTTATATTTGTCCAATTTGTTGTCATATAGTTTTTCATAATATTCTCTTATGATAGTTTGTATTTCAATGGTATACATTATTTCTCCTCTCTCATTTGTGCTTTTATTTATTTTAGCCCTTTCTCTGTTTTTCTTCATAAGCATGCCTAGACGTTAATCAATTTTATTGATTTTTTCAAAGAACCATCTCCTGGTTTCATTGATCTGTCCTATTGTTTTGTAGGTTTCTATATTATTTTTTCTGCTCAATTTTTATTAATTCTTTCCATTTTAGGTTTTGTTTTTTTGCTCTTTTTCTAGTTCTTTTAGGAATAAGATTATGTCGTTCTTTTGAGATTTTTCTTGCTTCCTGATGTAGGTCAGTATTGCTATCAACTGCTCTTGTAGATCCACTTTTGCTGTATCCCAATGAATTTGGACCATTGTGTTTTCTTTTTAATTTTTTTCCGTGTAGATTTTTATTTCTTCTAAAATTTCCTCATTAAACAATTTATTGTTTAGTAGCATGTTGTTTGAACTCTATGTATTTTTTATTCTTCCCTGATTTTTTCTTGTGTTCGACTTCTTGTTTCATAGTACTGTGGTCAGAAAACATACATGGTATGATTTGGATCATATTAAATTTGTTGAGGTTTATTTTGTGGACTAAGGTGTGATCTATTCTGGAGAACGTTCCATGGGCATTTGAATAGAATGTGTATTCTGTTTTTGTTTTGTTTTTGTTTTTGTTTTTTGGGGTTTTTTTGGTTTTGTTTTGTTTTGTTTTTAGGATGGAATGTTCTGAATACATCTGTTCAATCCATCTGGTCTAGTGTGTCATTCAATGTCATTTTTCCTTGTTGATGTTCTGTTTAGATGGTATGTCCTTTGAGGTAACTATGGTGCTAAAGTCCCCTACTATTATTGTATTATTATTAATTAGTTCATTTATGTTTGTTAATAACTGTTTCATGTATTTGTGTCCTCCTATGTTGAATGAGTATATATTTACTATTGTTAAGTCGTCCTGTTGGGTTGTCAGCTATATTATTATATAATGTCCTTCTTTGTCTCTTGTTACAGCCTTTGTTTTAAAGTGTATTTTGTCCCACACAAGTGTTGCTACTTCAGCTTTATTTTGACTTCCATTTGCATGATAATTCTCTATCCCCTCACATTCAATCTGCAGATGTCTTTAGGTCTAAAATGGCAGCATATAGATGGGTCCTTTTTTTTTAAAATCAATTTTCCTACCCAGTGTCTTTTGATTGGAGAATTTTGTCCATTTACATTCATAGTAATTATTGATAGATATGTATTTATTATCATTTTAATATTTGTTATGCAGTTATCTCTGAAAATTTTTCTCTGATCATTTCCTGTCTTTCTCCTTTTCATGATTTTCTGATATTCTTTAGTAATAGATTGGATTTCTTTCTCTATTCATGACATATTTATTAGTGGTAGGGGTTCATATGGCTTTTTGAATTAGTGTTTTTCTTTTCTTTTTTTTTTTTAAAGATTTTATTTATTTATTTGACACACAGAGAGAGATTACAAGTAGGCAGAGAGGCAGGCAGAGAGAGAGGAGGAAGCAGGCTCCCCGCCGAGCAGAGAGCCCGATGCGGGCCTCGATCCCAGGACCCCGAGATCATGACCTGAGCCAAAAGCAGAGGCTTTAACCCACTGAGCCACCCAGGCGCCCAGTGTTTTTATTTTCTTTGAGTAAATATCCAGTAGTGGAGTTATTGAATCACATGGTAATTCCCTTCTAGTTTTTTAACTTCCACAGAATTTTTCACAGTGGATGTACAAATTTTAATTTCCATCAACAGTAAATGAGTAGTCTGTTTTCTCCACATCCAAACAAACACTTTCTATTCCTTGTTATTTTGATTTTAGCCATTTTATCTGGCTTGAAGTCATATTTCATTGTGGTTGACTTGCATTTCCATGATCATTAGTGATGTTGAGCACATGTGCTTTAGGCTGTTGGTATTCTTATATGTCTTTTTGGAAAAATATCTATTCAGGTTCTCTGCACGTCTTTTAATCAGGTTATTTGGTGGTGAGTTCAATAATTTCTTTATATATTTTGAATATTAACCCCTTATTTAACATATTATTTGCAAATACCATCTCCCAATCCGTAAGTTGTCTTTTTATTTGGTTGATGGTTTCATTTGCTGTGCAAATCTTTTTATTTTAATGTCATCTCAATAGTTTATTTTTTCTTTAGTTTCCCTTGCTTTAGGAAACATATCTAGAAAACTTCTTGCTGTGATTAATGTCCGAGAAATTATTGATGTGTTCTCTTCTATTTTTATGGGTTCATGTCTTACATTTAGGTCTCTAATCCATTTTGTGTTTATTTTTGTATTTGTGTTAGACCGTTGGCCAATTTTATTCTTTTACATGTAGCTTTCCAGTTTGACCAGCATTATTTATTGAAAAAAAAACTTTCTTATTTCCATTTTATATCTTTCAACCTTTGTCACTGGTTAATTGACCATATAATCATGGGTTTATTTGTGGTATATCTATTCTGTTCCATTGATCAATGTGTCTGTTTTTGTGTCAATAGCATAATGTTTTGATTACTACAGATTTAGAGTATACCTTGAAATCTGGAATTACAATGTTTCCAGCTGTATTTTTCTTTCTCAGGATTTTTTTGAATATTTGGGGTCATTTGTGGTCCCATATAAATTTTGGTATTATTTGTTCTATTGACATTTTGATAGGGATTGCAATTAGTATTTGGGAAATATGAACATTTTGACAAAACAAATTCTTTTAAACCATGAGCATGGAATATCCTTCCATTTGTTTGTGTCATCTTGAATTTTTTCAACAATGTTTTATTGTTTATGAAGTATAGCTTTTTCACCTCTTTGGTGTAGTCTGTTTCTACCTATTTTAATCTTTTTCTTCCAATTGAATTTAGCGGGTTTTTTTTATTTCTCTTGTTGCTACCTTATTACTAGTGTAAGGAAATGCTATCTATTTCTGTATATTAACTTTATATCTTTCCATTTCATTGAATTTTTCTATTGCTTCTAGTAGCTTTCTGATGGAGACTTTAGGATTTTCTATGCATAATATCATATTGTCTGCAAATACTGACAGTTTATTTACTTCTTTACCAATATGAATGTCCCTTATTTCTTCTTCATAATTGTTATGTTAGTCACTATACACTACATCAATAGTTCTTAAGATAGTGTTCCAAGATTCATTGTTTATGTATAACACACAGTGCCCCGTGCAATACATGCCTTCCTTAATACCCACCACGAGGCTTACCCATCCACCCAGCCCCCTCCCCTCTAAAACCCTCAGTTTCTTTCTCAGACTCCACAGCCTCTAATGGTTTATCTCCCCATCTGATTTCCCACCCTTCATTTTTCCCTTCCTTCTCCTAATGTCCTCCATGCTATTCCTTATGTTTCACAAGTAAGTGAAACCATATGATAATTGACCTTCTCTGGTTGACCTATTTCACTCAGCATAATCTCCTGTGGTCCCATCAATGTCAGTGCAAAAGTTGAGTATTCAGAGAGGAGGGGCAAGATGGAGAAGTGGGAGTCCCTGTTTCAATGGGCCCCCTGAAGTGAGCTAAATGGCTACCAGAACACTCTCAGCACCCATGAAATCAGCCTCAGAAGTAAGATTATACACTTCTGGATCTCTACGGGGGCAGAAGATCATCACCAGTGAGGTAAAGTGAGGTAGGCCCGCTGAGACTGATGTCGGAGGATAAACAAAAGGGGGAGGGAACCACCAGAAGCGACACACTGGAAAGTAATACCCCAGTACGAAAGTGCCCTGTGCTTGGGGACCAGCATTAACTTGGAGTCTGGTTAAAAACACTCAAAAAGAGCAAAAGGTTTTAAGGGGCAACTGGTGGAATCAGGCAGCCATGGGCACGGTCCTAAGCCCACGGTACCAGGAAGGTCACAGCTGGCGACCACCCATGCCTGAGAGAGCCTGGCGGGGGTCCCAATCCGTGGCCCCAGGACCTGCGGCTCTCCACCACCTGAGCTGAGTGCACCCCTGCCCACGGTGGAGAGAACTTGCTGTGGGCGCCGATCGATAGTCTCTGAATACGCGGCCATCTGCGACTTCCACCGCTGCTGATTTGTGGGTGTGGACCCCAGACAGCAGTCCAGATAGCCGCCAGCACCAGGCTCCCAGGAAGCAAGATTGAGGTCTTGGTGGCAGAAAGGTACAGAGAGAAGCGGGGGCCTTGAACCACCACTGAGACCATGGCTGGGAGTGTGCACTGCCTGTGGGAGGTTGCAGTGCTCAGCAGAGTTTGCAGAGGGGAAGTCTGTGTGTTCTGGGCCATCCAGGGGTAGCACACTGAGGCTTCTCTCTGAGGCAAAAGACTAGGGGCAGAGTTTTTTTTTCCACTAGCCCTCTGAAAACCCTCAAAAATCCACTAAGGAATAGAAACATCCAGAGGACAAAAACCTGAAAAACCGGTTTCCTCAGAGACCAGTGCCTTGATAGGGGGCAGGGCAACTCAGCCCAAGCAAGACTGACTGTAAAAAAAACATGGCAGGTCCTACTCCCAGGAGATAAGCCAAAAGAACAAGAGGACAATAACCACAGGGACCATATAAAGTGGTAAAATCCCTCTGTTTTCTCAGAGGAAAACAGTATATTAAGCTCCCAGTATAGCCCCAAAACATGTATATTTCACATATAAAACTTTAAAAAAATTCATACTCATGATTCTTGTTTTATTATTATTATTATTTTTTTTAAAAGATTTTATTTATTCATTTGATACAGAGAGAGAGATTACAAGTAGGCAGAGAGGCAGGCAGAGAGAGAGGAGAGAGGAGGAAGCAGGCTCCCTGCTGAGCAGAGAGCCCGATGTGGGCCTCGATCCCAGGACCCTGGGATCATGACCTGAGCCGAAGGCAGCGGCTTTAACCCACTGAGCCACCCAGGCGCCCATTGTTTTATTATTTTTTAACCTACTTACCATTACAACCAGATATTATATACAACATATGTCATAATAACTTTTTAACTTGAACTTTTTTCATATATATACCCAGGTTTCTTTTTCTTTTTCTTGCTTTCTTTTTAATATATATATATATATATATATATATATATATATATATATATATATATATATATAGATAAATGAGGACATTGAATAAAAAAAGGAAAACAACTCATTTATTTGTAATTGGCACTGATAACAGCAGGATGCTGATGTCTGTATCAAATACAAATGTGAAAATTGCAAGAACATACATTGCTTATGGTCTACATCTTTTACTTGGGACACCAATTTTCATTAATCCCACATTTATTGGGTCTTCAGAAATTTCTTATTATAAAAGNTTTTTTATATATATATATATATATATATATATATATATATATATATATATATATATATATAGGATTCAAGGTAATCCTTTTTCCCTATTCAATACAACCACTACATATAAGTTGTTTCAATGTCCCTGCATCTCTGGACAGTTGAGTCCTTTAGCAAAGATAATAAGATACACCTAGGAAGTACTGAAATAATCTTCCTGACCCACATCAAAGGTTTATAACCACCTTCCCATTTTATTTTTCTGTCAGTGTTTCTGTGCATTTGCTTTTGTTTTTGTACCATATAAATCTTATTCTTGGGATTCATTTTGGCAGGGTATTTCTTCTTTTTCCTTTCTTGTCTCTTATGTTTGTTAGTCTTTTTGTTTGTTCATTGTTGGTTTATGTACCTTATAAATCTTACTAATGGGACGCATTTTGGCTCGTTTTTTTTCTTTTATTTCTCTCTCTTTTTCCTCTTTTTTTTTTCTTTTCTCTTTATTTTTGGTGGTGACCTCCGATTGCTCTGAAACTTTCCAAGGGGCACCTTGCCTGGTTTGTGATTAATGTATTCAGCTATTTATCCCCTCAAACACCTCTCACCAAATGACTAGGAGGAGGAACACCCAGCAGAGGAAAAATTCAGAAACTGTGACCTCTGGCACAGAACTATTGGATTTGGACATAAACAATATGTTAGAAATGGAATATAGGGTAAAAATTGTCCAGGTAATGGCTAGATTGGAGAAGACCATTAGTGGCAACATAGAATCTCTAAGGGCTGAACTGAGAGCTGATCTGGATGAAGTCAAAAATACTATCAAGGAGATCTAATCTAACCTAAATACTCTAACAGCTAGGATAACTGAGGCAGAAGATCGAATTAGTGATCTAGAAGACAGGCTGATAGAGAAGAAAGATCAGGAGGAGGCATGGAACAACTTAGACGCCATGAAAATAGAATTAGGGAAATAAATGACACCATGAAACGTTCCAATGTCAGAATTATTGGGATCCCTCAGGAGGTAGAGAAAGAGAGAAGACTCGAAGAGGTGGTGGATCAAATACAAGATGAAAATTTCTGTAATCTGGGGAATGGAACAAGTGTTCGTGTCCTACAGGCAGAGAGAACACATCCCAAGGTCAGTGAGTATAGAAAGACCCCCAGACACTTAATCGTGAGATTCATGAGTCATAAATTCAGACAGGAGTTCTAAAGAGCAGCTGGGGAGAGGTAATTCCTTACATATAGAGGAAGGACCATCAGAATAATGTCAGACCTGTCCACAGAAAGCTGGTAAGCCAGAAAGGGCTTGCAAGACATATTCAGGGCATCAAATGAGAAGAACATCCAGCCAAGAATATTTTACCCAGCAAGGTTAACATTCAGAAAGGATGGGGAGACAAAGAGCTTCCAAGATCAGCAAGGTCTAAAAGATTCTGGGGCGCCTGGGTGGCTCAGTGGGTTAAAGCCTCTGCTTTCAGCTCAGGTCATGATCTCAGGGTCCTGGGATCGAGGCCCACATCGGGCTCCCTGCTCAGCGGGGAGCCTGCTTCCCCCTCTCTCTCTGCCTGCCTCTCTGCCTCCTTGTGATCTCTCTCCCTCTGTGAAATAAATAAATAAATAATCTTTAAAAAAAATAAAAGATTCTGTGACCAAAAAGCCGGCACTGCAAGAAATATCACGGGGGCTTCTTTAAAAGAACAGAGAACCCAAGAGTAACATAGGACAGAAAGTTACAGACACAATGCATAGAAACAAGGATTTCACAGGCAACATGATATCAATAAAAACTTACCTTTCAATAATCACTCTCAAAGTGAATGGCCTAAATGCTCCCATAAAAAGGCACACGGTTGCAGACTGGATAAAACTACAGGAGCCATCCATATGCTGTCTACAAGAAACACATTTTGAACCTAAAGATATATCCAGACTGAAAGTGAAGGGATGGAGAAACATCCTTCATGCAAACGGGCCTCAAAAGAAAGCAGGGATAGCAATTCTCGTATCAGATAAACTAGATTTTAAACTAAAGACTATAGTCAGAGATACAGAAGGACATTACATCATTCTTAAAGGGTCTATACAACAAGATCTAACAATTGTAAATATTTATGCCCCCAACATGGGACCAGTCAACTACATAAACCAACTCTAAAACAAAATAAAGAGTCATATTGATATGAATACATTAATTGTAGGAGATCTTAATACAAAACTTTCAGCAATAGACAGATCATTTAAACAGAAAGTCAACAAAGAAACAAGAGTTTTGAATGACACATTGGACCAGATGGACCTCATAGATATATACAAAACATTCCAACCTAAATCAATAGAATACTCATTCTTCTCGAGGGCACATGGAAGTTTCTCCAGAATAGACAACATACTTGGTTGCAAATCAGGGCTCAACTGATACCAAAAGATTGAGGTTGTCCCCTGCATATTCTCAGACCACAGTGTTTTGAAAATGGATCTCAACCACAAGAGAAAGTTTGGAAGTAATTCAACCACTTGGAACCTAAAGACCATCCTGCTCAAGAATGTTTGGATTAACAAGGAAATCAAAGAAAAACTTAAACAATTCATGGAAACCAAGGAGAATGAAGACACTTCGGTCCAAAACCTATGGGATACAGCAAAGGCGGTCCTAAGGGGGAAATTAATAGCCACCCAAGACTCACTCAAAAAAGTTGAATAATCCCGAATACACCAACTCTCTTTACACCTTAAGGAACTAGAAAATGAATAACAATTAAGCCAACCCCATGCAAAAAAGGTAAATAATTACAATTAGAGCAGAGATCAATGAGTTAGGAACTAGAGATACAGTAGAATACATCAAGGAAACTAGAAGCTGGTTCTTTGAAAGAATTAATAAGATCAAGAAACCACTGGCCATACTAATCTGAAAGAAAAGAGAGAAGGCTCAAATTAATAAAATTATGAATGAAAGGGGAGAGACCACCACTAACACAAAGGAAACAGAAACAAGCATCAGAAACTATTATCAACAGCTATGTGCCAATAAGTTAAGCAGCCTAGAAAAAATGGATACATTTCTGGAAACCTATGAACATCCAAGACTGAAACAGGAAGAAACTGACAGCATGAATATACCAATATCTAGCAATGAGAGTGAAGTGGTGATCAAAAACCTCCCAAAAAACAAAGTTCCAAGACATGATGGATACCCTGGGGCAATCTACAAAAGATTCAAAGAAGAAATAATACCTATTCTCCTGAAGCTGTTTCAAAAAATAGAAACAGAGGGAAAACTTCCAGACTCTTTCTATGAAGCCATCATTACCCTGATCCCCCAACCAGGCAAAGACCCCACCAAAGGGAGAATTTTATACCAATATCCCTGATGAATATGGATGCCAAGATTCTCATCAAGATCCTAGCTAATAGGATCCAACAGTACATTAAAAAAAGATTATCCACCATGCAGGTGGGTTTTATCCCTGGGATTCAAGGGTGGTTCAACATTCACAAATCAATCAATGTGATAGAACAAATCAATAAGAGAAGAGAGAAGAACCACATGGTCCTCTCAATTGATGGAGAAAAAGCATTTGACAACATACAGCATCGGTTCCTGATTAAAACTCTTCAAAGTATAGGGATGGAGGGAACAAACCTCAACTTCATAAAATCTATTTATGAAAAACCCAAGCAAATATCATTCTCAATGGGGAAAAACTGACAGCCTTGCTTTGAGATCAGGAACACGACAAGGATGCCCCCTCTCACCACAGTTGTTCAACAAAGTACTGGAAGCCCTAGCAACAGCAATCAGACAAAAAAAATAAATAAAAGGTATTCAAATTTGCAAAGAAGAATTCAAACTCTCTCCCTCCACAGATGACATGATACTTTATGTGGAAAACCCAAAAGACTCCACCCCGAAATTACTAGAACTCATAGAGCAATTTAATGTGGCAGGATACAAAATCAATGCACAGAAATCAGCTCCTTTCTTACACACTAACAATGAAACTCTAAGAAGGAAAATTAGAGAATCAATTTCATTTACAATAGCACCAAAAACAACTAGATACCTTGGAATAAACCTAACAAAAGAGGTAAAGGATCTGTACTCAATGAACTACAAAACACTCATGAAAGAAATTGAAGAAGACACAAAAAAATGGAAAAGCATGCCATGCTCATGGGTCAGAAGAATAAACATTGTTAAAATGTGTATACTGCCCAGAGTAATCTATACTTTCAATGGCTTCCTGATCAAAATTCCACTAGAATTTTTCAAAGCGCTGGAACAAGCAATCCTAAAATTTGTATGGAACCAGAAAAGACGCCGAATTGCTAAGGAAATGTTGAAAACAAAAACAAAGCTGGGGGTGTCACATTGCCTGATTTCGACTTTACTACAAATCTGTGATCATCAAGACAGTATGGAACTGGCACAAAAACAGACAAATAGACCAATGGAACAGAGTGGAGAGTCCAGATATGGACCCTCAACTTTATGGTCAAATACTCTTCAGAAAAGCCAGAAAAAATATCCAGTGGAACAAACACAGACTCGTCAGTAAATAATGCTGGGAAATTTGGACAGATATGTATAGAAAAATGAAACTTTATCATTCTCTCATAACATAAAAAAGATAATCTTGAAATGGATGAAAGACCTCAATGTGAGTCAGAAATCTGTCAAAATCCTAGAGGAGAACATAGGCAGTAAGTTCTTTGACATCAGCCATACCAACCTTTTTCACGAAATGTTGCTAAAGGCAAAGGAAACAAAATCAAAAATGAACTTCTGGGACTTCATCAAGAGAAAAAGCTTCTGTACAGCAAAGGAAAGAGTCAATAAAAGAAAAAGGCAACCCACGGAATGGGAGAGGATGTTCACAAATGATATTACAGACAAAGGGATGATATCCTTGATATATAAAGAATTTCTCAAGCTCAACCACCAAAACCAGATAATCATATCAAAAAATGGGCAGAATGCATAAACGGACACTTCTCCAATGAAGACATCCAAATGGCCAAAAAACACATGAAAAAATGTTCATCATCACTAGGCATCAGGGCATATCAAATCAAAACCATATCGAGATACTACCTTACATCAGTTATAGTGGCCAAAATCAGCAAGACAGGAAACAACAAATGTTCGAGAGGATGTGGAGAAAAGGGAACCCTCTTTCACTGTTGGTAGGAAAGCAAGTTGGTGCAGCCACTTTGGAAAACAGTCTGGAGATTCCTCAAAAAATGAAAAATAGAGCTACCCTATGACCCTGCAATTGCACTACTGGGTATTTACCCCATAGATACAGATGTAGTCAAAAAAAAGGGCCATATGTACTACCCCAATGTTCATAGCAGCAATGTCTACAATGGCAAAATTATGGAAAGAGCCGAGATGCCCTTCAACAGATGAATGGATAAAGATGTTGTCCATATATACAATGGAATATTACTCAGCCTTCAGAAAGGATGAATACCCAACTTTTGTAACAACATGGACGGGTCTGGAGGAGATTATGCTGAGTGAAATAAGTCAAGCAGAGAAAGTCAATTATCATATGGTTACAGTTACTTGTGGAACATAAGGGATAAAATGGAGGACTCTAGGGGAAGGGAGGGAAAAGTGAAATGGGATAAATCGGTAGGGGAGAGGAGCCATGAGATACTGTGGACTCAGAAACAAACTTAGGGTTATGGAGGAGAGGAGGAAGGAGGGATGGGTGAGCCTGGTGGTGGGTATTAAGGAGGGCACGTATTGCATGGAACACTCGGTGTGGTGCATAAAAAATGAATCTTGAATCACTGAGAAAATTAAATTAAATTTTAAAAAGTTGGGTGTTCATCATTTCTGATGGCTGAGTAAAATTCCATCCTATATATGGACCACAACTTCTTTATCCATTCGTCTGTTGAAGGACATCTTGGCTCTTTCCACAGTCTATCTCTTGTGGATATTTCTGCTATTAACATTAGGGTACATATGACCCTTCTGTTCACTACATGTGTATCTTTGGGGTTAATAACAAATAGTGCAATTGCCGAATCAAAAGTTATCTCTATTTTCAATAATTTGGGAAATCTCCACTCTATTTTCCAACTTGCCTGCACCAACTTGCATTCTCACCAACAGAGTAAGAGGGTTCCCCTTTCGTCTCATCCTCTCTACCATTTGTTGTTTCCTACCTTGTTGATTTTGGCCATTATAACTGGTGTAAGGTGGTATCAAAATGTGCTTTTCTTCTGAATTTCCCTGATGGCTAATGATGATGAACACCTTTTCATGTGTCTGTAGACACTTGTATGTCTTCATTGTATGCATGTCAGGTCACACAGAGAAGTGTTCATGTCCTCTGCCCTTTTTTTGACTTGATTATCTGGTTTGGGGGTTTTGAGCTTGAGAAGTTCTTTATAGATCTTGAATATCAGCCCTTTGTCTTTAGTGTCATTTTCAAATATCTCCTCCATTTCGGTGGGTTACCTCTTTGTTTTGTTGACTGTTTCCTTTGCTGTGCAGAAGCTTCTTATCTTGATGAAGTCCCAAAAGTTCTTTTTCACTTTTGTTTCTCTTATCTTTTGACATGTGTCTTGAAAGAAATTTCTGTGGGCCAACTTCTTACAAGACATGTCTCCAAAGGCAAAGGAAACAAAAGCAAAAATGAAATTTTGGGATTGATGATTATAAAAACCTTCTGCACAGCAAAGAAAACAGTCAATAGAACAAAGAGGAAATCCAAGGAATGGGAGAAGATACTTGCAAATGACACTACAGACAAAGGGCTAATATCCAAGATCTATAAAGAACTTCTCAAGCTCAATGCCCCAAAACAGATAATCATATTAAAAAATGGGCAGTAGACATGAAGAGATACTTCTCCAATGAAGACATACAAGTGGACAACAGAAACATGAAAAAATGTTCATCATCACTAGCCATCAGGGAAACTCAAATCAAAACCACATTGAGATACCACCTTACACCACTTAGAATGGCCAAAATCGATATGACAGGATCCAGCAAGTGTTGGAGAGGATGAGGAGAAAGGTGAACCCTCTTTGACTGTTGGTGGGAATGCAATTTATTGCAGACACTTTGGAAAAAAGTGTGGAGACTCCTCAAAAAATTAAAAATAGGCTACCCTATGACCCTGCAATTGCACGACTGAGTATGTACCCCAAATATACAGATTACTGAAAAGAAGGGCCATATGTACACCAATGTTCATAGCAGCATTGTCCACAATCACCAAACTGTGGGAAGAGCCGAGATGCCCTTCAACAGACGAGTGGATAAAGATGTTGTCCATATATACAATGGAATATTACTCAGTCATCAAAAGTATGAAGACCCAACATTTGAATCAACATGGACGGGTCTGGAGGAGATTATGCTGAATGCAATAAGTCAAGGAGAGAAAGTCAATTATCATGTTTTCACTTCCTTGTGGAACATAAGGAATAAAATTGAAGACTCTAGGGAAAGGGAAGGGAAAGTGAATTGGGGTAAATAGGAAGGGGAGAGGAATCATGAGAGACTGTGGACTCTGAGAAACTATCTGAGCATTATGGAGGAAATGGGAGTTGGGGGGTGGGTGAGCCTGTTAGTGGGTATTAAGGAGAGCCTGTATTGCATGGAGCACTGGGTGTGGTGCATAAACAATGAATCTTGGATCACTGAAAAAATAAAATAAAAAAATAAAAGAGAGAGAGAGAGAAAGGAAGGAAGGAAGGAAGGAAGGAAGGAAGGAAGGAAGGAGAAAAAAAGAAAGAAAGAAAGAAAGAGAAAGAAAGAAAGAAAGAAAGAAAGAAGAAAGAAAGAAAGAAAGAAAGAAAGAAAGAAAGAAAGAAAGAAAGAAAGAAAGAAAGAAAGAAAGAAAAGTTTGCTGTGGCCAGTGTTAAAGAGCTTCCTGTCTGTGTCTCTCCTCTAGGATTTTGATTGGTTCCTCTCTCACATTGAGGTCTTACATCCATTTTGAGTTTATCTTTGTGTATGTTGTAGGAGAATGGTTGAGTTTCATTCTTCTGTACATAGCTGTCCAGTTTTCCCAACACCATCTATTGAAGCGACTGTCTTTTTTCCACTGGATATTTTTTCCTCCTTTTTCAAAGATAATTTGACCATAGAGTTGAGGGTCCATATCTGGAGTCTCCACTCTGTCCATTGGTTTCTGTGTCTGTTTCTGTGCCAGTACCATGCTGTCTTGGCTATCATAGGTTTGTTACATAGCTTGATAACAGGCAACAGGATGCCCCCAGCTTTGTTTTTCTTTTTCAGTACTTCCATAGCGATTTGGGGTCTTTTCTGGTTCCATACAAATTTTAGGATTATTTGTTTCAGCATTTTGAAAATTGCCAATGGTATTTTGATTGGGATGCCTTTGAAATTATAGATTGCTCTGGGAAGCATAGACATTTTAACAATTATTATTCTTCTGGTCCATGAACATGGAATGTTTTTCCATCTTTTTGTGTCTTCTTCAATTTCTTTTTTTTTTTTTTTTTTTTTTTTTTTTTTTTTTTT
>LNAC01000857.1:309191-394418 GCA_002007465.1 Ailurus styani | reverse complement strand
AGCTTGCATTCCCACCAACAGTGTAGGAGGGTTCCCCTTTCTCTGGATCCTCGCCAACATCTGTCATTTCCTGACTTGTTGATTTTAGCCATTCTGATTGGTGTGAAGTGGTATCTCACTGTGGTTTTGATTTGTATTTCCCTGATGCCGAGTGATGTTGAGCACTTTCTCATGTGTATCTTTTGATTGGGGTGCAAATGTAAATGGGATCAACTCCTTAATTTCTCTTTTTTCTGTTTTGTTGTTGGTATATAGAAATGCAACTGATTTCTGGGTATTGATTTTATATCCTGACAGTTTACTTAATTCCTGTATGAGTTCTAGCAATTTTGGAGTGGAGTCCTTTGGGTTGTCCACATAAAGTATCATATCATCTGCAAAGAGTGAAAGTTTGACTTCCTCTTTGCTGATTTGGATGCCTTTTATTTCTTTTTGTTGTCTGATTGCTGAGGCTAGGATTTCTAGTACTATGTTGAATAGTGGTGGTGATAGTGGGCAGCCCTGCTGTGTTCCTGACCCTAGGGGAAAAGCTCTCAGTCCTTCCCCATTGAGAATGATATTCGCTGTGTGTTCTTCGTAGATGGTTTCGATGATATTGAGGTATGTAACTTCTACGCCTACACTGTGAAGAGCTTTCATCAAGAAAGGGTGCTGTACTTTGTAAATGCCTTTTCAGCATCTATTGAGAGGATCATATGGTTCTTGTTCTTTCTTTTATTAATATCTTCTATCCCATTGACCGATTTGCCAAATANCCTTGTATTTCTAGATACTTTCCTCTCAGGACTGCTTTTGGTGTGTCCCAACGATTTTGAACAGTTGTGTTTTCATTTTCATTGGTTTCCATGAATTTTTTTAGTTCTTCTTTAAGTTCTTGGTCGACCCATTCATTCTTTAGTAGGATGTTCTTTGGCCTCCATGTATTTGAGTTCTTTCCAACTTTCCTCTTGTGGTTGAGTTCTAGTTTCAGAGCATTATGATCTGAAAATATGCAGGGAATGATCCCAACCTTGTGGTACTGGTCGAGACCTGATTTGTGGCCCAGAATATGGTCTGTTCTGGAGAATGTTCCATGTGCACTAGAGAAGAATGTGTATTCTTTTGTTTTGTGATGGAATGTTCTGAATATATCTGTGATGTCCAACTGGTCCAGGGTGTCATTTAAAGCCTTTATTTCCTTGTTGATCTTTTGATTCAATGATCTATTTCAGTAAGTGGGGTGTTAATGTCCCCTACTATTATTGTATTATTGTCAATATGTTTCTTTGATTTTGTTATTAATTGGTTTATATAATTGGCTGCTCCCATGTTAGGAGCACAGATATTTATGATTGTTAGATCTTCTTGTTGGACACATCCTATAAGTATGATGTAGTGTCCTTCCTCATCTCTTATGATATTCCTTGGCTTAAAATCTAATTTATCTGTTATAAGGATTGTCACTCCAGCTTTCTTTTGATGTCCACTGGCATGGTAAATTATTTTCCACCCACTCAATTTAAATCTGGAGGTGTCTTTGGGTGTAAAATGAGTTTCTTGTATACAGCACATCGATGGGTCTTGTTTTTTTTAATCCATTCTGCTACCCTGTGTCTTTTAGTTGGGGTATTTAGTCCATTTACATTCAGAGTAACTATTGAGAGATATAAATCTAGAGACACTGTATTGCCTTTAAGGTGACTGTTACTGTATATTGTGCCTCTTCCTATCTGGTCTATGTTTCTTTTAGGCTCTCTTTTCTTAGCGGGCCCCTTTCAATATTTTCTGTAGAGCTGGCTTGGTGTTTGCAAATTCCTTTAGTTTTTGTTTGTCCTGGAAGCTTGTTATCTCTTCTTCTATTTTCAATGACAGCATATCTGGATATAGTATTCTTGGCTGCATATTTTTCTCATTTAGTGCTCTGAATATATTATGCCAGTTCTTTCTGGCCTGCTTGATATCTGTGGATAGTTCTGCTGTCAGTGTAATATTTCTAACATTTTTTGTTACAGACTTCTTGTCCGGAGCTGCTTTCATTATTATCTCTTTGTCACTAAGACTTGTAATTTTTAATATTAGATGATGGGGTGTGGACTTATGTTTATTGATTTTGAGGGGGGTTCTCTGTGCCTCCTGGATTTTGATGCTTGTTCCCTTTGCCAAATTAGGGAATTTCTGTAATATAATTTGCTCCAATATACTTTCTCCCCCCCCTTCTTCTTCTTCTGGGATTGCAATTATTCTAATATTGTTTTGTCTTATGGTATCACTTATCTCTCGAATTCTCCCCTCATGGTCCAGTAACTGTTTGTCTCTCTTTTCCTCCGCTTCTCTATTCTCTGTCATTTCGTCTTCTAAATCACTAATTCTGTCTTCTGCCTCTTTTATCCTAGCAGTAAGAGCCTCCATTTTTTATTGCACCTCATTAATAGTTTTTTTTTAATTTCAACTTGGTTAGTTTTTACTTCTTTTATTTCTCCAGAAAGGGTTTTTATTTTTCTGGAGAGGGATTCTCTATTATCTTCCATAGTTTTTTTTTGAGCCCAGTGAGCACCTTGATTATCATCATTCTGAAGTCTTGTTCTGTCATATTACTGTTGTCCCCACTGATTAGGTCCCTAGCCATCTTTACTGCCTCTTGTCCTTTTTTTGTTGTTGTTGATTTTTTCCTCCATGTAATTTTATGGATATAAGAATAGGTGGATGAGAGAGCAAAATACTAAAGCGTAGCAATGATCCCAGAAAAACATACACTAACCTAATCAGAAAAGACCTGAAAATGGGGGGAGAAGAAAGAGGGAAAAAAAAAACCCAAAAACCAAAACCAAAACAATATTAAAAAAAACCCTATATGTATATCTAAATCTATATTATCTATTTCTGTTTCTTTATATATCTCTGTCTCTGATTCTATATCTCTATCTCTGTATCTATTAGACTGGTGAATTGAACAGACTTTATATGTATACAAAAATAAGTTTATATACAATGAAGGGATAAACTATGAGTATAACAATGAAAATTTAAAAAGATTAAAAATGTTGATAAGATATAATAGTTAAAAATGTTAAAATAGGAAAGAGTAAGAAAATTAAAAGAAAAGAGTAAGAAAAAATAAAAGTCAAAGAATTTAACTTTGAATGAGTAAAGGGTCATGGGGAAAAAGCCATGAATTCTCTGTGTTGCTTTCCTTTAGCTCTGGAGTTCCACAAGTCTAAGTGATCTGTGAACTTGGTCTTGGCTGTATGTCCTTGGTGATCTTCTGGGGGGAGGGTCCTGTTGCTCTGATTCTCAAGTGTCTTTGCCCGAGACGGAATTGTACCACCCTCGCCAGGGTCCAGGGTAAGTACTTGGCTTGGGCTTACTCTCAGGAGCTTTAGCTCTCTGAATGCTTTCCGTACAGCTTTGGATGACGGAAATGAAAATGGCGGCCTCCTAATCTCTGACTCAGAGGAGCCAGGAGCTTGGGACTTCACTCCTAGTGTGTCCTCAGAGAAAAGCATTCAGGCCTTCCCGTCTCCCTGGTCTCCTGCCACACTCCGAGCTCACCCAGCCTGTGAATGAGGGTTTTTATCTTTGGTGTGTGGTACTGTTTAGAATCTCCAAACTCAGCACATTCCTGCCGCTGCTCCCATGCTGCTTCTCTCAGAGAAGGAAGGAGGGTTTTTCTCTCTGGATATGCCACCCATGTGTTCCCCGCTCAAAGTGCAGTGTCCCGACTTTGGTTTGGATCATGGTCCAATGTAACACTGAGCTGAGAGTCCCCTCCTCAGCTTGGCTCCATCTCTCCAGTCATCTTCTCCTCTCTGATGCCTCGGAGGTCCATTGTGCTCAGACACACCTGGTCTTTTTGTGTCCCCGTGGGTCCTGAGACCACACTGTCCCCGTGAGTGTTTGACCCTCTGCTTAGCCTCTGGGGTGATGTCACTCAGTGGAGCAGACTTCTAATGTTCCGATTTTGTGCTCCGTTGCTCTCTCACTTGCCAGGACCAGCACCTCCTCCTGGGGTCTATCTTCTCGTTGCTTCAGATTCACTTCTCCACACGTCCTACCTTCCGGAATGTGGTTGACTTTCTGTTCCTAGTATTGCTGCTCTTCTCTTCGACCTCCTGTTGAATTTGTAGGTGTTCAGAATGGTTTGATAACTATCTGGGTGAATTTCCTGGACCTGATGATAATCGGTCTCCTATTCCTCTGCCATCTTTCTCCTCCTCCTAATCTGGAGAGTTTTAATCAGGAAATGTTGCTGTATTTTTTCAAATGGTTTTTCTGCATCAATTGAGAAGACCATGTGGTTCCATTCTCTTCTCTTATCAATGTTTTCTATCACATTGATTGACTTGTGAAAGTTAAAGCACCCTTGCATCCCAGGGATATCCCACCTGGACATGGTGTATAATCTTTTTAATATACTGTTGGATCCTATTAGCTAGGATCTCTTTGAGAATCTTGGCATCCATATTCATCAGGGATATTTATTTGAAATTCTCTTTTTTGATGGTGTCTTTGCCTTGTTTGGGGATCAAGGTGATCCTTGCCTCATAGAAAGAGTCTGGAAATTTTGCCAAAGAACAAACAACCCGATTAAGAAATGGACAGAAGATATGAACAGACATTTCCAAGAAGAAGACATCCAAATGGCCAACAGATACATGAAAAAATGCTCAACATCAGTGGGCATCAAGAAATACAAGTCAAAACCACAGTGAGATACCTCACACCAGTCAGAATGGCTAAAATTAACAAGTCAGGAAATTATTAATGTTGGCAAGGGTGAGGAGAAAGGGGAACTCTCCTACAATTTGGTGGGAATGCAGGCTGATGCAGCCACTCTGGAAAACAGTATGGAGGTTCCTCAAAAAGTTGAAAGTAGACCTACTACCATCCAACAATCACACTACTGGATATTTACCCTAATGATACAAATGTAGTGATCCGAATGAGCACATGCATCCGTATGTTTATAGCAGCAATGGGCACAATAGCCAAACTATTGAAAGAAGCTAGATGTCCATCAACAGGTGAATGAATAAAGAAGTTGTGGTATATATACATAATGGAATACTATGCATCCATCAAAAACATGAAATCTTGCCATTTGCAATGATATGGATGGAACTAGAGGGTATTATGATAAGCAAAATATGTCAATCAGAGAAAGACAATTATCATATGATCTTTCTGATATGAGGAATTTGAGAGGCAGGGCGTAGTTCATGAGGGATAGGGAGTGGAAAAATGAAACAAGATGGGATTTTGACGGAGACGACCCATAAAAGACTCTTAGTCTCATGAAACAAACTGAGGTTTGCTGGCTTCTGGACATTGGGGAGGGTATGTGCTATTGTGAGTGTTATGAAATGTGTTAGCCCTGATGATTCACAGACCTGTACCTTTGGGGCAAATAATAAATTTTTTTTTCAAAAAGAAGAAATAAACAGGCTTTGAGGCAATTCCAGGTGCTTAATATATTGTTTTCCCCTGGTCTTGGGGTTTTACAGTTTTATGGGGATGTTGTGGTTGTTGTTCTCTTGTTCTTTCACTTGTCTTCTGGGGAAGGGGACTGTCATGTGGTTTTTCAGTCAATCCTACTTTCTCTGATTTAGCCTGACCACTATCAAGTGGCTGGGCTCTGTGGAAACCGGCTTTTTGGGCTTTTGTTTTCTGGAGGTTTTTGTTCTTTGTCAGCTTTTTGCGCCTTTTCAGAAGGTCAGAGCAAAGTAAACTGTCTGCACGCAGACTTCTGCTTCAGGGAGAAGCCACAGTCTGCTCCTCTCTGAATGGTTCAGAACACACAATCTCCCCCTCTGTAAACTCTGATGAATACTGCAGCCTCCCCTAGGCGGTGTGCACCCCCAGCCACCATCTCAGTGGTCACCCGAGGCTCCCACTTGTCTCTGTACTCCCATGCCACAAAATCCCAGAGCCATACTGCTTGGGTAAAGCCTGAGCAATACTAGTTCATGGGAGCTCAGTACTGGAGGCTGCTCTTACCTGACTGGGGGCTCAAGTATGTAGCGGTTCCTCTTAGTTGCATTGGAGGCAGCAGTCGCTGCAATAGTGGCAGCAGCTACCAGCCCCAGGGACAACTGACTTGAGCCCATGCTGGGTGCCCTCAGCCCCTGCAACGGTGGAGGAAGTGGAGGCACCTGTGGTGGCCACAGCAGACCACAGCCTTAGGGACTGCTAACTCGAGCTCATGAGAGGCCCTCTCAGGTGCAGACGGGCAGTGGCTCTGGCCGTCCTGGGACTGTGGGCTTAGGTCTGTGCGCCTGTGGCTTCCCTGTACCACCAATTGTCCTATAATTCCCTTTGTTCTGTTTGAGTGCTGTTATCAATCCCTTGCCATGGAGCAGCCGCCAGTCTCCAGGCTATTGTGGGTCCCCAAGCACAGGGAACTTTTGCATTGGGGTATTACTTTCCAATGGCATGCTTCCGGTGGCTCCCTCTCCCTTCTGCTTATCCTCCGATATCAGTCCGTGCACTCCCAACTCCTCTGTACCTCTTCAATGAAGATCTTCTGCCCCCGTAGAGATCCAGAAGTATATAATCTTACATCTCAGGCTGATTTCCTGGCTATTCAGAATGCTCTGGTAGATATCCAGCTCAGTTCAGGGGACTGGTTGAAATAGGGTCTCCTACTCCTCCACCATCTTGCCAGAAATCCCCCTTATTTATTTTTCTTTTCTGATTGCTGTGCTTAGGACTTCCAGCAGTATATTCAATAAAAGTGGTGAGAGTGGATATCCTGACCTTAGAAAGAAAGGTCTCAGTTTATCACCATTCAGTGTTGTAGGAACTGTGGGTTTTTCATATATCGCCTTTATAATATTGAAGTAAATTCACTTTAAACACACTTCGTTGTGAGTTTTTATCATGGATGGATGTTGAATTTTGTCCAATGATATTGGTGAATTCTATTGAGATAATTATGTGATTTTTATCCTTCATTTTGTTTATGTAATGTATGACATTGACTAATTTGCAAGTATTATACCACACTTGCATCCTGGGAAGGAATGCCACCTCATCCTAGCAAATTATATATATATTTTTTAATTTAATTTTTTAATTATTTGCCCCAGGGGTACAGGTCTGTGAATCATCAGGCTTACACCTTTCACAGCACTCACCATAGCACAAACCCTCCTCAATGTCCATAACCCATCCACCCTATCCCTACCCTCCCACCCCCCAGTAACCCTCAGTTTGTTTCATGAGATTAGGTGTCTCTTCTGGTTTGCCTCCTTGATCCCATCTTGTTTCATTTTTTCCCTCCCTACCCCCAATGACCCCCCACCCTGCCCCTCAAATTCCTCATATCAGAGAGATCATATGATAATTGTCTTTCTCTGATTGACTTCTTTCGCTCAGCATAATACCCTCTAGTTCCATCCACGTCGTTGCAAATGGCAAGATTTCATTTCTTTTGATAGCTGCACAGTATTCCATTGTATATATATACCACCTCTTCTTTATCCATTCATCTGTTGATGGACATCTAGGTTGTTTCCATATTTTGGCTATTGTGGACATTGCTGCTCTAAACATTTGTGTGCATGTGCCCCTGAGAATCACTACCTTTGTATCTTTAGGGTAAATACCCAGTAGTGCGATTGCTGGGTCGTAGGCTAGCTCTATTTTCAACTTCTTGGGTAACCTCCATACTGTTTTCCAGAGTGGCTGCACCAGCTTGCATTCCCACCAACAGTGTAGGAGGGTTCCCCTTTTTTCGCAAATTATATTTTTAATGTATTGTATGTAGTTTGCTAATATATTGTTGGAGATATTTACATCTATTTTTGTCAGGTATGTTGTCCCATAATATTCTTTTTGTGTGGTGTCTTTGTCTGGTTTTGGTATCAGGGTAATGTTGGCTTCATAGAATGTATTGAATGTATTTGGAAGCTGTCTTTCCTTTTTTTTTTTTTAGTTTTTGGAATGGTTTAAGGAGGATAGCTATTAAGTCTTCTTTAAGTGGCTGGCAGAATTCTCCTTTGAATCCTTCTGATTCTTCTGGTCCCAACCTTTTTTTTTTTTTATGTCTAGATTACTCACTCAATTACTTGTAATTCATCTGTTCAGATTGTCTATTTCATTCTTGTTCAGGTTTGGAAAATTGTGTATTTCTAAGTAGTTGTTCATTTCTTCTAAGTTGTCCAGTTTGTTAGATTATTGTCTTATAATGGTTTATATTTATGTCTATCTCATTTATGATTTTATTTATTTTGGTACTTTTTCTTCTTTTTTTCAGTGAGTCTGTCTAACGATTTGTCAATTTTATTTATGTTTTCACTGTTCTTGATTTCATGGATTTTCTCTATTTTTTAAGTCTCTATGTCAGTTATTTCTCCTTTGATCTTTACTATTTCCTTTCCTGAAGTCACTTTGTGCTTTGTTTGTTCATTTTCTATCTCCTTTAGGTGGAAGGTTAGATTGTTTATTTGTACTTTGTCCTGTTTCTTGAGGTATACCCATATTGCTATATACTTCCATTTTAGAACTTCCTTTGCTGTGTCCCAAACATTTTGCACCATTGTTCTATAAATTTCATATGTCTGTATTTATTTTTATATCATCTTTGATTGCCTCATTAAGCAATTGGTTGATTAGTATGTTGTTTAGCTCCATGCGTTTGTTTTATATCATTTTGATCAGAAAAGTTGCAAGGTATTATTTTAATTTTCTTAAATTTAATGAGACTTTTTTATTGCCATATGTGTGATCTATTTTAAAGAATGTTTTATGTGCGCTTGAAAAGAATGTATATTCTCTTGTTTGGTGATGGAATGTTTTGTATATAGGTCTTATGGCTATCTGGTCCAATGTATCATTCAAAGACATTGCTTCTTTATGACTTTCTATTTGTATGATTTATTCATTGATGAAAATAGGGTGTGAAAGTCCGCTATTATTATTGTGTTACCTTCAATTTCTTTCTTATGTCTGTTAATATTTCCTGTATGTATTTATTTAGTAGTACAGTACTGGGTGTATAGATAATTTTAATTGTTTTATACTCTTGTTGAATTAATTCTTTTATCATTAATTTGTCTCTTGTTACAATTTTTGTTTTAAAGTCTATTTTGTAGGTTATAAGAATTGCCCCTTTTTTTATTTGGTTTTGTTTCTTTGTTTATTTTGCTTTCGTTTGTATTGGGTAAGTTTTTCTATTGTTTCTCTTTCAGTCTGTACGCATTGTTAGTTCTGAGGTGAGTCTCTTGCAAACAGCATACAGACTTGTGTTATTTTGTAATTTTTTTGTTTCTTTTTACCCATTCCCACATTATATATCTTCTGATTGGGGAATTTAGGTCATTTACACTTAAAGTAATTATGGATAGATATGTAATTATGCTCCTTGCTAAAATATCTTTCCTAGTTGTTATATTTTTGTAGTATTTCTCTGTTCCATTATCCTTCTCTTTCTCTATTTATTTATTTATTTAAAAGATTTTATTTATTTGACACAGAGAGAGAGAGAGATCACAAGTAGGCAGAGAGGCAGGCAGAGAGAGAGGAGGAAGCAGGCTCCCCACCGAGCAGGGAGCCCGATGCGGGCCCATATCCCAGGACCCTGAGATCATGACCTGAGCCGAAGATAGAGGCTTAACCCACTGAGCAACTCAGGCGCCCTATTTATTTATTTTTAACATTTTAAAAAAGATTTTATTTATTTATTTGACATACACACAGAGATTACCAGTAGGCACAGAGGCAAGCAGAGAGGAGGAAGCAGGCTCCCTCCTGAGCAGGGATCCTGATGCAGGGCTCAAAACCAGGACCCTGAGATCATGACCTGAGCCGAAGGCAGAGGCTTTAGCCCACTGAGCACCCAAGCGCCCCTCTTTCTCTATTTATGATTGATGAATATTGATTATTCTCTATCTCTT
This sequence comes from Ailurus styani, assembly GCA_002007465.1. NCBI lineage: Eukaryota > Metazoa > Chordata > Mammalia > Carnivora > Ailuridae > Ailurus > Ailurus styani. Next base: position 384,546 of record LNAC01000857.1, on the reverse strand, counting down.
CTTTTATTTTTTTATTGTTATTAATATTTGCCCCCGGGGTACAGGTCTGTGAATCATCAGGCTAACACCTTTCACAGCACTCACGATATGTCCATAACCCATCCACCCTACCCCTAACCCCCCCAGTAACCCTCAGTTTGTTTCTTGAGATTAAGAGTCTCTTATGGTTTTTCTCCTTCCTGATCCCATCTTGTTTCATTTTTACCCTCCCTACTCCCCACAACCCCCTGCCCTGCCCACCATATACCTCATATCAGAGAGATCATATGATAATTGTCTTTCTCTGATTGACTTACTTCACTTAGCATAATACCTCTAGTTCCATCGAAGTCGCTGCAAATGGCAAGATCTTGTTTCTTTTGATGGCTGCATAGTATTCCATTGTGTGTGTGTGTATATATATATATATATATATATATATATATATATATATATAGCACCTCGTCTTTATCCATTCATATGTTCATGGATATCTAGGTTCATTCCATAGTTTGTCTACTGTGGAAAATGCTGCTACAAATATTCAGGTGCATGTGCACCTGAGGATAACTACCATTGTATCTTTAGGGTAAATACCCAGTAGTGTGATTGCTAGGTCATACGGTCGCTCCATTTTCAACTTTTTGAGGAACCTCCATACTGTTTTCCAGAGTGGCTGCACCAGCTTGCATTCCCACCAACAGTGTAGGAGGGTTCCCCTTTCTCTGCATCCTCGCCAACAGCTGTCATTTCCTGACTTGTTGATTTTAGCCATTATGACTGGTGTGAAGTGGTATCTCACTACGGTTTGATTTGTATTTCCCAGATGCCGAGTGATGTTGAGCACTTTCTCATGTGTGTGTTGGCCATTTGGATGTCTTCTTTGGAGAAATGTCTGTTCATGTCTTCTGCCCATTTCGTGACTGGGTTATTTGTTCCATGGGGGTTGAGTTTGAGAAGTTCTTTATAGATTTTGGATACAAGCCCTTTATCTGATATGTCATTTGCAACTATCTTCTCCCATTCTGTCAGGTGTCTTTTGGTTTTGCTGACTGTTTCCGTTGCTGTGCAAAAGCTTTTCATCTTGATGAAGTCCCAATAGTTCATTTTTGCCCTTGCGTTCCGTCCTTCAGTGATGTTCCTAGGAAGAAGTTGCTGCAGCTAACGTCGAAGAGGATGCTGCCTGTGTTATCCTCAAGGATTCTGATAGATTCCTGTCTCACATGGAGGTCTTTCATCCATTTTCAGTCTATTTTTGTGTGTGGCATGAGGAAGTGATCCAGTTCCATTTTTCTGCATGTGGCTGTCCAATTTTCCCAACACCATTTTTTGAAGAGACTGTCTTTTTTCCATTGGACATTCTTTTCTGCTTTGTCGAAGATTAGTTGACCATACAGTTGAGGGTCAATTTCTGAGCTCTCTATTCTGTTCCATTGATCTATGCATCTGTTTTTGTGCCAGTATGATATTGTCTTGATGATGACAGCTTTGTAATAGAGCTTGAATTCAGGAATTGTGATGTCACCAACTTTGGTTTTCTTTTTCAACATTCCTTTGGGTATTCGGGTCTTTTCTGGTTCCTTATAAATTTTAGGATTATTTGTTCCATTTCTTTGAAATAAATTGCTGGTATTTTGATGGGGATTGCATCAAATATGTAGATTACTCTAGGTGACATAAACATTTTCACAATATTTCTTCTTCCAAGCATTGAGCATGGAAAGCTTTTCCATTTCTTTGTGTCTTCTACAATGTCTTTCATGAGTACTTTATAATTTTCTTAGTACAGATTCTTTGCCTCTTTGGTTAGGTTTATTCCTAGGGATGTTATTGTTTCGGGCGCATTTGTAAATGGGATCAACTTCTTAATTTCTCTTTCTTCTGTTTTGTTGTTGGTATATAGAAATGCAACTGATTTCCGTGCATTGAGTTTATATCCTAACACTTTACTGAATTCCTGTATGAGTTCTAGCAGTTGTGGAGTGGAGTCCTTTGGGTTTTTCACATAAAATATAATATCATCTGCAAAGATTGAGAGTTTGACTTCTTCTTTGCCTATTTGTATGCCTTTTAATTGTTTTTGTTGTCTGCTGAGGCTAGCACTTCTAGTACTATGTTGAATAGCAGTGGTGATAGTGGATAGCCCTGCCGTGTTCCTGACCCTAGGGGAAAATCTCTGTTTTTCTCCATTGAGAATGATATTTGCTGTGGGTTTTTCGTAGATGGCTTTGATGATACTAAGGTATGTATGCTCTATGACTACACTCTGAAGAGTTTTGATCAAGTAAGGATGCTATACTTTGTCAAATGCGTTTTCAGCATCTATTGAGAGGATCATATGGTTCTTGTTCTTTCTTTTATTAATGTCTTGTATCACACTGATTGATTTGCGAATGTTAAACCAACCTTGAAGCCCAGGAATAAATCCCAATTGGTCGTGGTGAATAATCCTTTCAATGTGCTGTTGGATCCTATTGGCTAGTATTTTGTTGAGGATTTTTGCATCCGTGTTCATCAAAGATATTGTTCTCTAATTCTCCTTTTTGAAGGGGCCTTTGCCCGGTTTTGGGATCATGGTAATGCTGGCCTCATAAAATGAGTTTGGAAGTTTTCCTTCCATTTCTCTTTTTTGGAACACTTTCAGGAAAATAGGTATTAATTCTTCTTTGAGTGAATCTTAGAATTCTCCTGGGAAGCTATCTGTCCCTGGGCTCTTGTTTGTTGGAGATTTTTGATGATTGCTTCAATCTCCTTACTGGTTATGGTTCTATTCACGTTTTCAATTTCTTCCTGGTTCATTTTTGGTAGTTTATATTTCTCTAGGAATGCATTCATTTCTTCCAGAATGTCAAATTTGCTGGTATAGCGTTGCTCCTAATATGTTCTTATAACTGTTTGTATTTCTTTGGTGTTGGTAATGATTTTATTAATATGGGTCCTTTCTCTCTCTCTCTCTCTCTCTCTCTCTCTCTCTCTCTCTCTCTCTCTGCATAAGTCTGGCCAGGGGTTTATCAATTTTATTAATTCTTTCAAAGAACCAGCTCCTAGTTTCGTTGATTTTTTTCTACTGTTCTTTTATTTTCTATTTCATTGATTTCTGCTCTGATCTTTATTATTTCTCTTCTCCAGCTGGGTTTAGGCTTGCTTTGCTGTTCCTTCTCCAGCTCCTTTAGGTGTAGGGTTAGCTTGTGTACTTGAGACCTTTGTTGCTTCTTAAGAAAGGCTTGTATTGCTAGATACTTCCCTCTTAGGACTGATTTTGCTGTGTCCCAATGATTTTGAACACTTGTGTTTTCATTTTCAACCATTTCTCTGGATTTTTTAAAATTCTTCTTTAATTTCCCAGTTGACCCATTCATTCTTTAGTAGGATGTTCTTTGGCTTCCATGTTTTTGAGTTCTTTCCCACTTTCCTCTTGTGATTGAGATTTCTATTCAGAGTATTATGGCCTGAAAATATACAGGGAATGATTCCAATCTTTTGGTACCGGTTCATAACTGAATTTTGACCCAGGTTATGACATAACCTGGAGAATGTTCCATGTGCCTTAGAGAAGAATGTCTATTCTGTTGTTTTGGGATGGGATATTCTGAATATATCTGTGATGTCCAACTGGTCCAAGGTTTTATTTAAAGCCTTTTTTCCTTGTTGATATTTTGCTTCGATGATCTGTCCATTTCAGGGAGGGGGGTGTTAAAGTCCCGTACTATTATTGTATTATTGTCAATGTGTTTCTTTGATTTTGTTACTAATTGGTTTATATAATTGGCTGTTCCCATGTTAGGGGCATAGATATTTAAAATTCTTAGATCTTCTTGTTGGACAGACCCTTTGAATATGATATGGTGTCCTTCCTCATCTGTTTTTATAATCTTTGGCTTAAAATCTAATTTATCTGACAATCTGGGATTGCCACCCCATCTTTATTTTGATGTCCATTAGCATGGTATATTGTTTTCCACCCCCTCAGTTTAAATCTGGAGGTGTTTTTGGGTACAAAATAAGTTCCCTGTAGACAACATATCAATGGATCTTTTTTTTTATCCATTCTGATACCCTGTGTCTTTTAATTGGGGAATTTCGCCCATTTACATTCAGGGTAACTATTGAGAGAGATGAGTTTAGTTTCATTTTATTGCCTGTAAGGCGTAAGGTGCCTGTTACTGTATATTGTGTCTCTTCCTTTCTGGTCTATGTTCCTTTTAGGCTCTCTCTTTGATTAGAGGATCACTTTCAATATTTTCTGTAGGGCTGGCTTAGTGTTTACTAATTCCTTTAGTTTTTGTTTGTCCTGGAAGTTTTTATCTCTCTATTTTCAATGACAGCCTAGCTGGATATATTATTCTTGGCTGCATATTTTTCTCATTTTTACTGCTCTGAATATATCATGGCAGTTTTTTTGGCCTGCCAGGTCTTTGTGGATAGTTCTGCTGTCAGTCTGATATTTCTACCATTGTATGTTACAGACGTCTTGTCCTATGCTGCTTTCAGGATTTCCTCTTTGTCACTAAGACTTGTAAGTTTTACTATTAGATGACAGGTTGTGGACGTATTTTTATTTATTTTGAGATGGTTCGCTGTGCCTCCTGGATTTTGATGCTTGTACCCTTTGCAAAATTAGGGAAATTCTGTACTATTATTTGCTCCAATATTCTATCTGCTAATCTCTCTCTTTCTTCTTCCTCTTCTGGGATCCCAATTATTCTAATATTATTTCGTCTTATGGCATCACTTATCCCTCGAATTCTCCCCTCATGGTCCAGTAGTTGTTTGTCTCTCTTTTCCTCAGCTTCTTTAATCTCTATCACTTGGTCTTCTATATCACTAATTCTCTCTTCTGCCTCATGAATCCTAGCAGTAAGAGCCTCCATTTTTTATTGCACCTCATTAATACCTTTTTGGTTTCAACTTGGTTAGATTTTAGTTCTTTTATTTCTCCAGAAAGGGTTTTTATTTTTCTAGATAAGTATTCTCTATAATCTTCCATGCTTTTTTCGAGCTCAGCTAGCACCTTGATAGTCGTCATTCTGAACTGTAATTCTGATATACTACTAAAGTCCTTATTGATTAGGTCCCTAGACGTTGTTACTGCCTCTTGTTTTTTTATTTGTGGTGATTTTTTTGCCTTGTCATTTTATCCTGATAAGAATAGATTGATGACAGAACAAAATACTAATAGCTAGCAATGACCCCAGAAAATTATCTATTAATCTAATCAGAACAGACCCAAAACTTGGGGGAAAAGAAAGCGGGAAACAAAAGAAGCAGAAAGAAAATCTTTATCTATATCTATATCTGTATCTATATCTATATCTATAGATTAGACTGGTGAATTGAACAGATGCTATATATATATATATATACAAAAATAAGGTTAAATGCAATGAAGGGATGAAATATGACTATAACAATAAAAATTTAAAAGATTTTAAGAAAAGGTATCGATAAGATAAAATAGTTTAAAAAAGTTAAAATATGAAAGAGGAATTAATTTTAAAAAGAGGAAGAAAAATAAAATTCAATGTATTTCACTTTGAAAGACTAAAGGATCATGGGGAAAAAGCCTTGAATTCTATGTGTTGTTTTCCCCTGGCTCTGGATTTCCACAGTTCTCAGTGAACTTGATCTTGGCTGGATGTTCTTTCTGATCTTCTGGGGGAGGGGCCTATTGCTGTGATTCTCAAGTGTCTTTGCCTGAGGCGGAATTGCACTGCCCTTGCCAGGGGCCAGGCTACGTAATAGGCTCGGGTTAGCTCTTGGGAGCTTTTGTTCCCTGAACGCTTTCCATATAGCTTTGGAGGATGGGAATGAAAATGGCGGCCTCCCAATCTCTGACCCAGAGGATCTGAATGTTCAGGACCCCACTCCTCAGTGCATCTTCAGAGAAAAGCAGTCAGTCCATCCCATCTCCCTGGTCCCTGGCCACACTCTGAGCTCACCCAGCCTGTGAATGAGTGTTTGTATCTCTGGAGTACAGCCCCATTTGGAATCTCCAAACCGCACAGATTCCTGCAGCACACTCCTGTGCCGCTCCTCCGGGAGGAGGAAGGAGGGGTCTTTCTGGATCTGCCACTTGTGGGTTCCCTGCTCAAAGAGTAGTGTCCCAACTGTGCTTTGGATCACAGCTACCACACCGAGCTGAGAGCCCCCTCCTCAGCTTGGCTCCATGTCTGCAGTCAACTTCCCCTCTCTGGTACCTGGGAGCTCTGTTGCTCTCAGACACCCCTGGTCTTTTTGTGTCCCCATGGGTCCTGAGACCACACTGTCCCTACGAAGTCTTCACCCCCTGTTAAGCCTCTGGGGCGACATCCCTCAGTGGAGCAGACTTCTAAAAGTTCTGATTTTGTGCTCTGTTGCTCTCTCACTTGCTGGGAGCTGGCCCCTCCTCCCGGGGTCTATCATCCCGTCGCTCCAGATTCACTTCTTCATACATCCTACCTTCTGGAAAGTGGTCGATTTTCTGTTCCTAGAATTGCTGCTCTTCTTTTCTTTGATCTCCTGTTGAATTTGTAGGTGTTCAGAATGGTTTGATAACTATCTGGGTGAACTCCTGGGACCTAATGATAATCGGTCTACTCCTCTGCCATCTTGCTCCTCCTCCCCTCTTATTTTGCTTATTAATCAGTTTATATAATTGGCTCCTCCCATGTTGGAGGCATAGATATTTACAATTGTCATATATTTTTGTGGGATTGATCCTGTAAGTATGATATAGTGTCCCTCTACATCTCTTACTACAGCCTTTCATTTAAAGTCTAATTTGTCTGATATTAGAATTGCTACCCCAGGTTTCTTTTGTGGTCCGTTAGCATGGTAAATAGTTTTCCATTACCTTGATTTCAATCTCTAGTTGTCTTTAGATTCAAAATGAATCTCTTGTATGCAGCATATGGACAGGTCCTTCATTTTTTTTTCTTAAGCAAAGAACTTTATTAACCTTGTTTCACACTTTATTCCCAGTTTTCTTCACCTTAATTAGCTGCAAAGAATGAATTGTGTATATGCAAAAACTGAAAAGAGCTGCAGTGTCCACGGGGTGTGGTCTTAAAAATATTAGAGATCTAGATTTTATCAGATCCATGAACAAAATTTTAAAAAGCCGTTATAATATAAAATAGCAGCTCCTAGTAACTTTTTCAAGTTTTATCTTCAGAAGTTGACTAAATTCAGTTTGCTTCATTCTCGGAACCTTCATCAAAATTCTCCACAAAATCTGGAACTTCATCATCATCATCCTCTGCAGTAGCCAGTGGTGCTTTTCCATCCACAGATTGTTTGGCCAGAGCTTCAGCCAGTCTTCTTAAACTAGTCAGGCTGTCTGCACCAAGTTCATTTATGATACTGGGTAGCATTTCTGTCTGCTGCTTTGTCTCAACATGGCCTGTAATGGTGAAAGTGCTCATTGCCAGCGATGCCTGAACTTTGGGATTGTTAAAGTGGACCACTGTTCCTCGGTTTGTGAAATATTCACTTCTTCAATACCAGAGATATTGTTTACCCTTAACTTCTTTAAGAAGAACTAAAGCTTTTTATCATCTGGTGTAGTCATTCTATGAACCACCTTCTTCTTTCATCAAGCAGTTCCTTTCCCACCAATGTGCACTTGTGCTTGCAGTTTGGCGAGTTTCTTCTGGTTCATGATAGTTTCTTTCATCTTGTTGGAGTGGAAATTGGACCAAGTGGGGGACTAGGGTTGGCACTCAGGGGGTCTCGGGTCGACCAGCTGAGATTAGGCACACACACGTGGAGATGCAAAATGGCAGCAGCTAGAGGGGGTGAGTCCTTCATTTTTATCCCATTATAATCCCTGTGTCTCTTGATGGGAGCACTTGACCCATTCCTGTTGAAAGTAACTATTGGAAGATATTAATTTTGTGCCATTTTATTGCCTGTGAGATCCCTATTTCTGTAGGTTTTCTGTTTCTTTCTGGTCTATGTGACTTTGGGGTTTTCTCTTTGTTTACAGAATTCCCCCTTAATATTTATTGCAGGGTTGACATGGTGTTGACATATTCTTTCAGTTTCTCTCTGTCCCAAAAGCTCTTTATCTCTCCATCCATTCTGAATGATAGTCTTGATGAGTTCTAAATGTCTTTTGTGTCCTGGGGCCTTTATTTTCTTTCCATTTACTACCCTGAATATGTCCTGCCAGCCCTTTCTGTCTTTCCAAGTCTCTGTGGTCAAATCTGATGTTATTCTGATGATCTTCCCTCATCACTTAAGAAACCTTTCCTTCTAGCTGCTCTCAGGATACCTTCCTTGGCTCTAAGATTTGCAATCTTCACTCTTACATGTCTGAGTGTTGATATAATTTTATTGATTTTGGAGAGGTCTTCTCAATTTCTTGGACTCAAATGCTTGTTTCCTTCTCCAGATTAGGAAAGTTCTCAGCTATGATTTGCTCAAATATACCTTCTAGCCCTCTCCCTCTCCTCCCTCTCAGGGATCCCAATAATTCTGACATTGGAATGTTTCATGGTACCATTAATCTCTCTAAACCTTTTCTCATGGGCAAATTGCTGCCTATCTGTGTTTTCTCCAATTTCCTTCCTTTCCATAAGCTTGTCTACTAGATCACTGACTCATTTTTCTGCCTCATTACCCTAGCTCTTAGAGTATCTACTTTAGACTGCTCTCATTTATAGCATTTGTTCAGGTCAGTCTGAATAGATCTCATTTGTGCCCTTAGAGATTCTATATTGTCACTAATGCTTTTTTCAAGCCTATCTATTGACTTCATGATTGCTGTCCTGAAGTCTGTCTCTGACATCTTTTTATATCCGTACCCATCAGGTCTGTGGCAGATTACATTGTCTCTGGTTCTTATCTTTGTTGGGAGTTCCTCCTCCTATTCATTCTAGCGATGGATGGTTGAATGAATGGAAATAGTTTAAAATATTAACCACGACCCAAGCTAGATGCAGCCTCATAAAATCCAGAGTGGTCAGACGCCACCGCCAAAAAGCAAACCCAAAATGAAACATAAGAATAAAATTTAAAAAGTGAAAAATTTATTTTTATTTTTATTTTTTAATTTTTAAAAAGATTTTATTTATTTATTTATTTGACACACACAGAGAGAGATTACAAGTAGGCATAGAGGCAGGCAGAGAGACAGGGAGAGGAGGAAGCAGGCTCCCTGCTGAGCAGAGACCCTGATGCGGGCCTCAATCCCAGGACGCTGAGATCATGACCTGAGCCGAAAGCAGAGGCTTTAACCCACTGAGCCACTCAGGCGCCCCAAATTTTTTTTTAATCTTAAAAATATGTATACAAAATATAGGTAGATCTATATATATATAAATATATTATAAATATGATATGTAAATATATTATTATAAATAAGTACAAATATATGGGTATAAATAAAAATATATCTATATATAAAAGAAAACTAAAAGGGGAGAGGATGGGGGGCTATAATCCGTCATTGTGGACAAAGCAGGGTGTTTAAGTTGTTCCTGGGTGTATTTTGGTCTGTGTGTTAGAGGTACTATGCGCCAATATTACTAGGAAAGTAAAACTTGTTTATATGAAAAGGTAAAACTGAATAGAGTGAAAAAAGGGCTAAAATAAAGCATATCTCTAAATAAGATTTAGGTATGTAAAAATACAAGTTAAAAAGCACCTATGAAAAAATGAGTTGGTATAATAGACATCTAGTTGAAATGAGGAGAAGGTGTAAAGAAGAATACAGCAGGGGAAAATGGTAGCATAAAAGAAAAAAACAGGAAGAAAGAAAGAAAGTAAGAAAGAAAGAAGAAAGGAAAGGAAAGGAAAGGAAAAAGGAAAGGAAAATAATATCTGAAAAATAAATAAGTCTTGAGGCCACAACTAGACTTCTATATACAATTTTCCACTTGTGTTTGGATTTACACTCTTATAAGATCCAACGCATTTCTAGAGCCTGTCTTTTGGCAGAAGGGCCTGTTGCTCTGTTTCTCAGGTGCTTCTGCCTGTGCAGAGTTGCCCCCACCTCATCAGGGAGATAGGCTCAGTGGAAACCTGAGTTCTAAATGTCTTTTGTGTCCTGGGGCCTTTATGAGCCTCTTCAGGGGGTCAGAGCAAAAATGGCCACAGCCAAACCTCTGGCCCAGAGCAAGAAATTCACATTCTTCCCTCCCTAATAAATTCTGCAGGACAAACAGTTTCCACTTCTGCTTGCACAGCTCAATACCACAGCTTCCATTGTGGCATGCCCACAGGTAGAACCTCAGAAGTGTTTTCTGGGACCTGGAAGTATCTCTGCCATTTGTGTTTTTAAAACTGTGAGTGACTGTGGGCTCACGTGTGCAACTGAAACTCCTGAATCAGGTCCGGTTCTACCCTAAAGTCCTTTCCTGGCCACAACTTTTTGGTGAGTTTTTGCCCTGTCACAGGCAGTGTTTTCAGATTTTTTCAGGCTGTTCATGGAAAGAGTAGCTATCGACCCATCAGGTTCGAAGTTTCTGGCAATCCTAGTTGAGAGTCTCTTCCTGTACTTGCTGACCATAACCTGCTTCTTAGTTCCCATGCTCAGGCACTGTACTGTTTCAGGAATCCTTTGTGCTCTGTGGTCACTCGATTCCTGAGACCACAACACCCTACTAAAATTCTGCATTTTCATTTCTAAAGCTCACTTCAGGGAGGAGTGTCTCTCCATAGACCAGATTTCTGAGGGTTCTGATTTTGTGTTCCAGTATTTTTTTCACTTTCCAGGCAGCGGTTTATTGGCCACTCCCTCCCTCTTCTGTTTATCTTCCAATAAATATCTCCCCACAGATTGATGACTCTGCCTTTCCTACCTTTCCCAAAGCAGCCGCTTTTCTGCTTGTAGAGATCCAAATATACATTCTTACATCTGATTGATTTTCTAGGTATTCAAAATGGTTTGAAAGATATCCATCTAAATTCAGGGCACCAGTTTAAATGGGGTCCCCACTCCTCCACCATCTTCCATTCCTCTCAAACAAATTAGATTTTAAACCAAAGACTGTAGTAAGAGATATAGAGGGACACTATATCATACTTAAAGGGTCTATCAAAAAAAAGTATGACAATTCAAAAATATATGCCCCCAACATGGGAGCAGCCAATTATATAAACTAATTAATAATCAAAATAAAGAAACATGTTGGTAAAAATACATTAAAAGTAGGAGACCTCAACACTCCACTCACAGCAATGGACAGATCATCAAAGCGGAAGATCAACAAAGAAACAAGAGCTTTGAAGGACACATTGGACTGGATGGACTTCGTAGATACATACAGAACATTCCATCCTAAAACAACAGAATACTCATTTTTCTTAAGTGCAGTGAAACATTTTCCAGAATAGATCACACACTGGGTCACAAATCAGGCCTCAACTGATACCAAACGATTGAGATGATCCCATGCATATTTTCAGACCACATGCTTTGAATCTGGAACTCAACCAGAAGAAGAAATTAGGAAGGAACACAAACACTTAGAAGGTAAAGAGCACCCTGCTAAAGAATGATTGAGTCAACCAGGAATTTAAAGATGAAAGTTAAGCAATTCATGGAAACCAGTGAGACTTAAAAAGATTCACCCAGAACCTATGGGATATTACAAAGGCATTCTTTTTTCTTAAGATTTTATTTATTTATTAGACAGAGGGAGAGATCACAAGTAGGCAGAGATGCAGGCAGAGAGAGGGGGAAGCAGGCCCTCCACCAAGCAGACAGCCCGATGCGGGGCTTGATCCCAGGACTCTGGGATCATGACCTGAGCTGAAAGCAGAGACTTAACCCACTGAGCCACCCAGGTGCCCCTTACAAAGGCATTCTTAAGAGGGAAGTACATAGCCATCCAAGCCTCTCTCAAAAAAAGTAGAAAAATCCCAAATGCAGAATCTAACTTTACACCTAAAGGGCCTGGTGAAACAACAGCAAGTAAAGCCTAAACCACGCAAGAGAAGAGAAATAATAAAGATTAGCACAGAGACCAATGAAATAGAAACCAAAACAGCAGTAGAACAGATAAGGGAAACTAGAAGCTTGTTCCTTGAAAGAATTAATAAGATTGATAAACTTTTGGCCAGACTTACCCAAAGGAAAAGGAAAAGGACCTGAAACAATATAATCATAAATAAACTTGTTGAGATCATGACTAACACCAAGGAAATTGTATCAATTATCAGAAATTGTGACCAGCAACTATATGTCAAAAAGTTAAGCAATCTGGAAGAAATGGATGCATCCTGGAATATTATAAACTACCAAACCTGAAACAGAAAGATATCGACAATCTGAATAGACCAATGACCAGTAAAGAAATTGAAGCACTATTCAAAAACCTCCAAGAAAGCAAGAGTCCAGGGCCAGACTTCCCAGAGGATGTCTACCAAACATTTAAAGAAGAAATCATACTCTTCTACTGAAACTGTTTCAAAAAATAGAAATAGAAGTAAAACTTCCAAAGTCGTTCTATGAAGCCAGCAATACCTTCATCCTAATAACCAAAGATGCAACGAAAAAGGTACATTACAAATCAATATCCCTGATGAATATGGATGCCAAAATACACAACGATATTCTAGCGAATAGGATTCAACACTACATTAAAAGGATTATTCACCACAACCAGATGGGATTTATTCCAAACTCCTTCTACTAGGCCAGAATTGCCCTGATTCCATAAGCAAGGCAAAGACACCACCAAAAATTAGAATTGTAGCCCAATATCCCTGATGAATATGGATGCCAAAATACTCAACAAGATCATAGCCAATAGGATCCAAAGCTATATTGAATGTATTATCCACCATGAAGAACTGGGATTTATTCCTGTGCTGCAAGGGTGGTTCAACATTCATAAATCAATCAACATGATAGAGCACATTAATAAAAGAAAAGACAAGAAACATATGATTCTCTCAATCATTGCAGAAAAGGCATCTGACAAAATAAAGCATATTTTCCTGCTTAAGACTCATCAAAGTATATGGATAGAGAAATCATACCTCAATATTATAAAATCATCTATGAAAAGCCCACAGCAAATACCATTGTCAACGGAGGAAAACCAAGAGCTTTTCCCTTAAGGTCATGAACATAACAATGATGCCCATGCAGACCATGATTGTTCAACATAGTACTAGAAGTCCCCGCCTCAACAATCAGACAACAAAAAGAAATAAAATGTATTCAAATTGGCAAAGGAGAAGCCAAATTCTCCCTCTTCACAGATGACATGATACATTAAGTGTAAAACCCAAAAAACTCCATCCCCAGATTACTAGAACTGATACAGCAATTGAGCAATGTGGCAGGATACAAATCAATGCACGGAAATCAGTTGCATTTCTATACACTAACAATGTGACTTAAAAAGAGAAATGAAGTAATCGATTCCATTTACAGTAGCACTAAAAAACATAAGATACCTAGGAAAAAATCTAACTGAAGAGGTAAAGGATCTGTACTCTAAAAAGTACAAAACATTTATGAAAGAATTGGAGGAATATAAAAAACATGAAAAAACTTTCCATATGGGTGCTTGTCGGGTTAAAGCCTCTGCCTTCAGCTCAGATCATGATCTCAGGGTCCTGGGATCGAGTCCCGCATTGGGCTCCCTGCTCAGCAGGAAGCCTGCTTCCTCCTCTCTCTCTGTCTGCCTCTCTCCCTACTTGTAATCTCTCTCTCTCTCTCTCTCTCTCTCTCTCTCTCTGTCAAATAAATAAATAAAATCTTAAAAGAAAACCCAAAACCAAAAAAAAAAAAAATTCCGTACCCATGGATTGGAAGAATAAACCCTGTGAAAACATCTATGCTGCCCAAAGCAAGCTACACATTCAATGCAATCCTTATGAAAATATCATTGAAATTTTTCACATAGCTGGAATAAACAATCCTAAAATTTGTATGGAACAAGAAAAGAACCCAAATCGCCAGGGAAATGTTGCAAAAGAAAACCAAAGCATGGGGCATCACGATGCCTGACTTCAAGTTATATTACAAAGCTATGATCATCATGACTGCATAGTTCTGGCACAAAAACAGACACATAAATCAGTGCAACAGAGTAGAGAGCCAAGAAATAGACCCTAACCCTTGTGGTTAACTAATATATTTTTTTTCAGTGATCCAAGATTCATTGTTTATGCACCACACCCAGTGATCCATGCAATACGTGCCCTCCTTAATACCCACCACCAGACTCACACATACTCCCCCTCCCCTCCATAACTAATATTTGAAAAAGCAGGAAAGAATATCAAATGGAAAAATTATGGTCTCATCAACAAATGATGTTGGGAAATTTGGACAGCCACATGCAGAAAAATGAACCTGGAACATTCTCATACACCATACACAAAGATAAACTCAAAATAAATGAAAGACCTCAATGTGCAACCAGAATCCCTCAAAATCCTAGAGGAGAATACATGCAGGAAAGTATTTGACTTTTGAAAAACACCTTTTTACAAGACACGTCTTTAATGGCAAGGGAAACAAAAGCAAAATGGAACTATTAGGACTTCATGAAGGTAAAAATCTTCACAGCAAAGGAAACAATCAACAAAACTAAAAGGCAACCTATGTAATGAGAGAAGATATTTGCAAATGCATTGCAGATAAAGGGCTAGTATCCAAAATCTATAAAGAACCTCTTAACTTCAACACCCCCCAAAAAAACCCCCAAAGAACCCAGTAAAGAAATTGGCAGAAGACATGAAGAGACTCTTCTTCTAAGAAGACACAGAGGGCCAACAGACATATGAAAAAATGCTCCACATCACGTGCCATCAGGGAAATACAAATCACAAGCACAATGAGATACCAACTCACACCAGTCATAATGGTCAAAATTAATAAGACAGGAAACAAAAATATCTGGCAAGATTTCAGAGAAAGGGGAACCCTCTTACACTGTTGGTGGGAACGCAAGTTTGTACAGCCACTCTGGAAAACAGAATGGAGATTCCTCAGGATGTTAAATATAGGTCTACATTTTGACCCAGCAATTGTACTACTAGAGATTTACCCCAAAGATACAGATATAGTGAAACAAAGGCACACAGGATAATGTTCATAGCAGCAATGTCCACAATAGCCAAACTGTGGAAGGACCTGAGATGGCCTTCAACAGATGAAAAGATAAAAATGTGGTTCATATATACAGTGGAATATTACTCAGCCATCAGAAATGATGAATACCTACCATTTACATAGACACGGATGGAACTGGAGGGTATTATGTTAAGTGAGATAAGCCAATCAGAGAAACAATTTTCATAACTTCCACTCACATGTGGAATATACGGAAGAATGCAGAGGAAAATAGTGGAAGTTTGGTAAAACTGAATGGGAAGAAGTCATTGAGGGAGACAAACCATTAGAGACTCTCGACTCGGGGGGAAAAAATGAGGGTTGTGGAAAGGGAGGTGTGTGGGGGATGGGGTAACTGGGTGATGGCAATTAATGATGGCATGTTACATGATAAGCACTGGGTTTTATAGTCAAATAATGAATCACTGAACATTATATCAAAAACTAATGAACATTTTTTCATGTGTCTGTTAGCCATTTGTATGTCTTCTTTGGAGAAGTGTCTGTTCATGTCTTCTGCCCATTTTTGACATGATTATCTGTTTTTTGGGTATTGAGTTTGACGAGTTCTTTATAGATCTTGGATATCAGCCCTTTGTCTGTAGTATCATTTGTGAATATCTTCTCCCATTCTGTGGGTTACCTCCTTGTTTTGTTGACTATTTCCTTTGCTGTCCAAAAGCTTTTTATCCTGATGAAGTAAAAAAAGTTCATTTTAGCTTTTGTTTCCTTTGTCTTTGGAGACAAATGACTAACAGACACATGAAAAAAATGTTCACCATCACTAACCTTCAGGGAAATTAAAATCAAAACAACTTTGAGACACCACCTTACACCAGTTAGAATGGCCAAAATCAAGAAGTCAGGAAAAAGCAAGTCTTGGAGAGAATGTGGATAAAGGGGAACCCTCTTACATTGTTGGTGGGAATGCAAGTTGGTGCAGCCACTTTGCAAAGCAGTGTGGAGATTACTCAAAAAATTAAAAGTAAAGCTACCCTATGACCTAGAAATTGCACTACTGGGTATTTACCCCAATGATACAGATGGAGTGAAAAAAAAAGGGCCATATGTACCTCAATATTCATAGCAGCAATGGCCACAATCGCCAAACTGTGAAAAGAGCCGAGATACCCTTCAACAGATGAATGTATAAAGATCGGCCACTTTCCCTGAAGGTAGGACATGCAGAGAAGTGAATCTGAAGTGATGGGAAGATAGACCCCGGGGGACGGGGCCAGCTCCTGGCATGTGAGAGAACAATGGAGCACAAAATCAGAACTTTTAGAAGTCTGATCCACTGAGGGACATCGCCCCAGAGGCTAAGCAGGGAGTGAAGCCTCGTGGGAACAGTGTGGACTCAGGACCTATGGGGACACAAAAACACCATGGGTGCCTGAGAGTGAGACAGAGTTCCCAGGTATCAGAGAGGGGAGGCTGACTGGAGAGATGGAGCCAAGCTGAGGAGGGGGCTCTCAGCTCAGTGTTACCCTAAACCATGATCCAAAGCACAGTAGGGCCACTGCCCTTTGAGCAGGGAGCCCACAAGTGGCAGATGCAGAGAGACCTCCTCCTTCCTCCTCTGGGAGGAGAGGCATGGGAGCGTGCTACAGGAATCTGTGGGGTTTGGAGATTCCAAATGGGGCCATGCTCCAGAGATACAAACACTCGGTCACAGGCTGGGTGAGCTCAGAGTGTGGCCAGGGACCAGGGAGATGGGATGGAGTGACTGCTTTTCTCTGAAGATGCACTGAGGAGTGGGGTCCTGAGCATTCAGATCCACTCGGCCAGAGATTGCGAGGCTTCCATTTTCATTCCCGTCCTCCAAAGCTGTATGGAAAGCGTTCAGGGAACAAAAGCTCCCAAGAGCTAACCCAAGCCTATTACTTAGCCTGGCCCCTGGCTATGGCAGTGCAATTCCGCCTCAGGCATAGACACTTGAGAATCACAGCAACAGACCCCTACCCCAGAAAATCAGCAAGAACATCCAGCCAAGACCAAGTTCACCAATACCTGAGAATTGTGGAACTCCAGGGCTACTGGAAAGCAACACATAGTATTCATGGCTTTTCCCCCATGATCCTTTAGTCTTTCAAAGACAAATTCTTTGAATTTTTTTTCTTTCTACCATTTTTCTTTTAGTTTTTTCCTCTTTCCTATTTTAACGTTTTTAACTGTTTTATCTCATCAATACTTTTTAAAATCTTTTTTCATTGTTATAGTCATATTTAATCCCTTCATTGTATTTAACCTTATTTTTGTATACACGCAGGGTCTGTTCATTTCACCAGTCTAATAGATATAGATGATATACATACAGATATAGATAGAGATTGAGATATAGATATAGAGCAAGAGAGAGCGATAGAAATGGATATAGATATAGATGTAGATATTTTTTCTTCTTTTGTTTCCCTCTTTCTTCTCCCCCAAGTTTCAATTCTCTTCAGAATTGGTTACTGGGTATTTTTCTGGAGTCGTTGCTACCCTTTACCATTTTGTTCTCTTGTCCATCTATTCTTATCTGGATAAAATGATAAGGGGGAAAATCAGCACACACACAAAAAAAGAACAAGAGTCAGTAACGATGGCTGGGGACCTAATCAATGTGGACATCAGTAATATATCAGAACTAGGGATCAGAATGATGATTATCAAGGTGCTAGTTGGGCTTAAAAAAAGCATGGAAGATAATAGAAAATCCCTCTCCGGAGAAATAAAAACCCTTTCTGGAAAAATAGAAGAACTAAAATCTAAACAAGTTAAAATAAAAAAAGCTATTAATGAGGTGCAATAAAAAAATGGAAGTTCTTATTGCTAGGATACATGAGGCAGAAGAGAGAATTAGTGATATAGAAGACCAAATGACAGAGAATAAAGAAGCAGAGGAAAAGAGAGACAAACAACTACTGGACCTTGAGGGGAGAATTCAAGAGATAAGTGATACCATGAGAAGAAACAACATTAGAATAATTGGGATCCCAGAAGAAGAAAAGAGAGAGGGGCACATGGTATATAGGAGCAAATTATAGTACAGAATTTCCATAATTTAGCGAAGGGAACAAGCATCAAAATCCAGGAGGCACAGAGAACCCCCCTCAAAATAAAAAAAAAATAGGTCCACAACCCCCGTCATCTAATAGTAAAACTTACAAGTCTTAGTGACAAAGAGGAAATCCTGAAAGCAGCTCAGGACAAGAGGTCTGTAAAATACAATGGTAGAAATATTATACTGACAGCAGACCTATCCACAGAGACCTGGCAGGGCAAAATGGAATGGCATGATACATTCAGAGCACTAAAGGAGAAAAGTATGCAGCCAAGAATACTATATCCAGCTAGGCTGTCATTGAAAATAGGAGAGATAAAATCTTCCAGGACAAACAAAAACTAAAGGAATTTGCAAACACTATGCCAGCCAGCCCTACAGGAAATATTGAAAGGGGTCCTCTAAGCAAAGAGAGCCTAAGAGAAACATATAGCAGAAAGGAAGAGACGCAATTTACAGTAACAGGCATTTTATAGGCAATAAAGTGACTGTAAATTCACATCTCTCAATAGTTACCCTGAATGTGAGTAGAATAAATGCCCCAAATAAAAGGCACAGGTTATCAGAATGGATAAAAAAAACAAGACCCATCGATATGCTCTTTACAGGAAACTAATTTTAGACCCAAAGATACCTCTAGATTTAAAGTGAGGGTGGAAAACAATTTACCATGCCAATGGATATCAAAAGAAAGCTGAAGTGGCAATCCTTGTATCATATAAATTAGATTTTTTTTAAAAGATTTTATTTATTCATTTCACAGTGGGAGAGAGATCACAAGGAGGCAGAGAGGCAGGCAGAGAGAGAGGGGGGGGAAGCACCAATTATATAACACAATTAATAACAAAATCAAAGAAATCCCAGGACCCTGAGATCATGACCTGAGCCGAAAGCAGAGGCTTTAACCCACTGAGCCACCCAGGCGCCCTATAAATTAGATTTTAAGCCAAAGACTATAATAAGAGATGAGGACACTGTGTCACACTTAAAGGATCTATTCAACAAGAATATCTAACAATTTTAAATATCTATGCCCCTAACATGGGAGCAGCCAATTATATAACACAATTAATAACAAAATCAAAGAAACACATTGACAATAATACAATAATAGTAGGGGAAGTAACACCGCTCCTAACTGAAATGGACAGGTCTTCTAAGAAAAAGAGCAACAAGGAGATAAAGGCTTTAAATGACACCCTGGACCAGTTGGACATCACAGATATATTCAGAACATTCCATCCCAAAACTACAGAATAGACATTCTTCTCTAGGGCACATGGAACGTTCTCCAGGTTATGTCATATCCTGGGTTAAAAATCAGGTCTGAACAGGTACCAAAAGATTGGAATCATTCCATGCATATTTTTGGACCATAATGCTCTGAATCTAGACCTCAATCACAAGAGGAAAGTTGGAATGAACTTAAATACATGGAAGCCAAAAAACATCCTACTAAAGAATGAATGGGTCAACTGGGAAATTAAAGAGGAATTTAAAACATCCAGATAAACGGTTGAAAATGAAAACACAAGTGTTCAAAATCTTTGGGACACAGCAAAACCAGTCCTGAGAGGAAATTATCTAGCAATACAAGCCTTTCTCAAGAAACAAGAATGGTCTCTAGTACACAACCTAACCTTACACCTAAAGGAGCTGGAGAAAGAACAGCAAAGCAAGCCTAAACTCAGCAAGAGAAGAGAAATAATAAATATCAGAGCAGAAATCTATGAAACAGAAACCAAAAGAACAGTGGAACAAATCAATGAAACTAAGAGCTGGTTCTTTGAAAGAATTAATAAGATTGATAAACCCCTGGAAAGACTTATCCAAAAGAAAAGAGAAAGGACTCAAATTAATAAAATCATGAATGAAAGAGGAGAGATCACAACCAACACCAAAGAAAAACAAGGAATTATAAAAACATATTATGAGCAACTCTACAGCAGCAAATTTGACAATCCGGAAGAAGTGGATGCATTCCTAGAGAAATATAAACTACCAAAACTGAACTGGAAGAAATTGAAAACCTGAATAGTCTCATAATCAGTATTGGGATTGAAGCAGTCATCAAAAATCTCCCAACAAACAAGAGCCCAGGGTCAGATGGCTTCCCAGGGGAATTCTCCCTAACATTCAAAGAATAATTAAAACCTACTCTCCTGAAACTGTTCCAAAAAATAGAAATAGAAGGAAAACTTCCAAACTCATTTTATGAGGCCAGCATTACCTTGATCCAAAACCAGGGAAAGACCCCATCAAAAAGGAGAACTACAGACCAATATCCTTGATGAACGCGGATGCAACAATCCTCAACAAAATACTAGCCAAAAGGATCCAACAGCACATTAAAAGTATTATTCACCACGACCAAGTGGGATTTATTCCCAGGCTGCAAGGTTGGTTTAACATTCTCAAATCAATCAATGCAATACAAGACATTAATAAAAGAAAGAACAAGAACCATATGGTAATCTCAATAGATGCTGAAAAAGTATTTGTCAAAGTACAGCACGCTTACTTGATCAAAACTCTTCACAGCGTAGTCATAGAGTGTACATACCTTAGTATCATCAAAGCCATCTATGAAAAACCCACAAAGAATATCATTCTCTATGGAGAAAAACTGAGAGCTTTTCCCCTAAAGTCAGGAACACGGCAGGGCTGTCCACTATCACCACTGCTATTGAACATAGTACTCGAAGTCCTAGCCTCAGCAATCAGACCACAAAAAGAGATAAAAGGCATCTAAATTGGCAAGGAAGAAGTCAAACTCTCATTCTTTGCAGATGATATGATACTTTATGTGGAAAACCCAAAGGACTCCACTCCAAAACTGCTAGAACTCATACAGGAATTCAGTAATTTGTGAGAATATAATGTCAATGCGCAGAAATCAGTTGCATTTCTATATACCAACAACAAAACAGAAGAAAGAGAAATTACGGAGTCAATCCCATTTACAGTTGCACATAAAAACCAAAAGATACCTAGGAATAAACCTAACCAAAGAGGCAAAGAATCTGTACTTAGAAAACCATAATAATGTACTCTTGAAAGAAATTGAGGAAGACACAAAGAAGTGGAAAAACGTTCCATGCTTATGGATGGGCAGAACAAATATTGTGAAAATGTCTATGCTACCTAGTATAATCTACACATTTAATGCAATCCCCACCAAAATACCAGCAATTTATTTCAATGAAATGGAACAAATAATCCTAAAATTTATCTGGAACCAGAAAAGACCCCAAATAGCCACAGGAAGGTTCAAAAAGAAAACCAAAGTTGGTGGTATCACAATTTCAGACTTCAAGCTCTATTCCGAAATTGTAATCATCAGGACAGTATGGTACTGGCACAAAAACAGACACATAGACTAGTGGAACAGAAGAGAGAGCCCAGAAATGGACCCTCAACTATATGGTCAGCTGATCTTCAACAAAGCAGGAAAGAATGTCCAATGGAAAAAAGACAGTCTCTTCAACAAATGGTGTTGGAAAAACTGGACAGCCAAATACAGAAAAATGAAACTGTATCACTTCCTCATGCCACACAAAAAAATAGACTCAAAATGGATGAAAGACCTCAATGTGAGAAAGGAATCCATCAACATCCTTGAGGAGAACACAGGCAGCAACCTATTCTACCTCAGCCTCAGCAACTTCTTCTTAGGAACATCATCAAAGGCAAGGGAAGCAGTGGCAAAAATGAACTATTGGGACTTCATCAAGATGAAAAGCTTTTGCACAGCCATGGAAACAGTCAACAGAACCAATAGACAACTGACAGAATGGGAGAAGATACTTGCAAATGACATATCAGATAAAGGGCTTGTATCCAAAATCTATAAGGAACTTCTCAAATTCAACACCCATAGAACAAATAACCCAGTAAAGAAATGGGCAGAAGACATGAATAGACATTTCTCCAAAGACTTTAAAATTGCCAACAGACACATGAGAGTGTTCAACATTCCTCGGCATTAGAGAAATACAAATCAAAACCACAGTGAGATAACACCTCACACCAGTCAGAATGGCTAAAATTAACACGTCAGGAAATGACAGATGTTGGCGAGGATGCGAAGAAAAGGGAACCCTGGGCGCCTAGTGGCTCAGTGGTTTAAAGGCTCTGCCTTCAGCTCAGGTCATGATCTCAGGGTCCTGGGATATAGGCCCGCATCGGGCTCCATGCTCGGCAGGGAGCCTGCTTCTTCCTCTCTCTCTGCTTGCCTCTCTGCCTACTTGTAATCTCTCTCTCTCTCTCCATCAAAAAAATAAATAAAATCTTAAAAAAAAAGAAAAGAAAAGGGAACCCTCCTACACTGTTGGTCGGAGTGCAAGCTGGTGCAGTCACTCTGGAAAACAGTATGGAAGCTCCCTAAAAAGTTGACAGTAGAGCTACCCTATCACCCAGCAATCACACTACTGGGTATTTACCCTAGAAACAAAGGTAGTGATCCTGAGGGGCACATGCACATGAATGTTTATAGCACCAATCTCCATAATTACCAAACTCTGGAAAGAACCTAGATGTCCATCAGCAGGTGAATGAATAAAGAAAAGGTGGTATATGTATACAGTGGAATACTATGCAGCCATCAAAAGAAATGAAATCTTGCCATTTGCAATGACGTGGATGGAACTAAAGGATATCACGCTAAGTGAAATAAGTCAATCAGAGAAAGAGAATTATCATATGATTTCTCTGATATGAAGAACTTGAGGGGCATGTCGGGGGTTGTGGGGGGTAGGGAGGGAAATATAATGAAACAAGATGAAATGGGGAAGTAGGCAAACCATGAGACTCTTAATCTCATGGAACAGATTGAGGGTTCCTGGGGAGTGGGAGGGTAGGGATAGGGTGGATGGGTTATGGACATTGGGGAGGGTTTGTGGTATGGTGAGTGCTGTGACATTTGTAAGCCTGATGATTCACAGACCTGTACCCCTGAGGCAAAAAAAAGTCAAAATAATAAAACGTGTGTGGCGGGGAGAGTCTATAATCTCTCAGGTTTGACAAAGCAGGGTGATCTGTCTGTTCCTGATTGATTTTTTGGTATCTGTTTTAGAAGACACTATATCCCAATATTGCAAAGAAATCAGTATGTATTTATGTGTGTGTGTAATGCACTAGTATGGGGCATAAATCTGTGAAATGTAGGTATGTAAAAAAAAGTTAAAAGTGACTTAAAACAGAAGCTTGGAAATAAGCATCTGTTTGATATGCTAACAGAGTAAGTAAAAAATGAAAAAAAGGAAAAGAATGAATGAAAGAGAAGAAAGAAGAGATACAAAAAAGAAATGTAAAATTTTAGCCTTAAGTATAAATGAGTCATGAGGGAACACCTGGAGCTCCCTATATTATTTTCCCCTGGCATTGGTGTTTTATGGTCCTATGGGAAACAAGCTTGTCATTCAACTGTTCTTTTAGTCTGTCTTCAGAGGGAGGGGCGTGCTGCTCAACTTCTCAGGAATCTTTGTCTGGGTGGAGTTGCCCCACCCTTTGTCAGGGGGTTGGGCTTAATATGAATTGGTCCTGTTTGTGGCTTTTGTTCCCTGGTGGCTTTCCTGACCTCTTTAGAATGTCAGATCAAATACGGCCATGCTGGAATCTCTGGCCCAGAGCCACAAGTTCACAGTCCCCTTTATTCAATAAACCCTTCAGTTCAACCCATCTCCATTGCTGTGTGTACTAAACTGCCCAGACTTGAAATATTCGCACATGCTGCAACTCTCCCAGGGTGTTCCAGGGACCTGAGAGCGTCTCTGTGCTTCGTGCCTTTGCAGTTGAAAGCTGCCATGGGCTCACAGATACACCCTCTTCTGCAGCTCCCAGATCATGGCTGGGTGTCACCACAGTGTCATTTTTGGAGCCACACTGCTCTGAGAATTGTTGCTCAGTTGTGGGCACAAGCTGTTTCATATCTCCCCTGGGATGTTAAACAGTCTGCACCTTCTAGTCCTTTTCAGCATGCTCAGGCAGAGAGCAGTTTCCTTACCATCCTGGCTTGTGGTTTATGGTTACCAGAGCTGAAAGTACCTTCTCGGCTCACTGACCATAACCAATCTCCCTGCTCCATTGCTTGGGCACTCTATCAGTTCAGGCTCCCCCGTGCCTTTTCCAGTCTCCTGGGATCTTGAGAAAACAATGATCCACCTATACTTCCATCGTATTCATCCCCTGTGCCCTTTTCAGAAAGGGATGTCTCTCCCTGGAGAATATTTCTGAGGGTTCTGATTTTGTGCTCTGGTGTTATATCACTTTCTAGTGCCTGGCTTATGGAGTCTCCCTCCACACTCCATTTGTCTTCTGATATTTACCCCAAAGATTCAGGGCCTGAACCTCCTACCTCGCAAAAAGTAGTTGTTTTGCTGCTTGTAGAGTTCCAGATAAATTTTCTTACATCTCAGGCTGAATTCATGTGTGTTCAGAATGGTTTGATAGATATCCAGCTATATTCAAGGGACCTGATGAAACAAAGTCCCCTACTCTGCCGCCATCTTGTCCCTCCCTCCTTATAATGTTTTCTTTGGTTTTCTCTTTATTTTTTGGGTATCCATAATAAGTTTTGGGTTTGTGGTTACCATGAGGTTCCTATATAGCGTCTTATATAAAATTGCACTCTATATGAATTTGGCGGTCATTTAAGTTCAAAGATATTCTGAAAAAAAAGAACAACTGTCTTTTTCTCCTCTTCCCTTTTTACTCCCTCCTTCATGTTTTATGCATATGTTGTTATATTTTCAATATTTTCATAATTTTCTTATGATTATTTTTGCCATTTCTTTTACACTTAAATTCCTTCAACATTCCTTGTAAAGCTCGTTTGGTGGTGATAAAGTCCTTTATCTTTTGACTGTGTGGGAAGAGTATTTTCTTTCTTCCAAATTTTAATGATAACCTTTCAGTGTAGAGTGTTCCTGGCTGTAAGTTTTTTCCTTCCTTTTCATCAATTTGAATATATCCTGCCATTCCTTTTGGCCCACACTGTTTCTGCTCAAAAATCAGCTGACTGCCTTACAGGTTTTCCCTTGTAGGTAACTTTTATTTCTTTCTTGCTGCTTTTAGGATCCTCCCTTTATCTTCAATCTTTGATATTCTAATCATTATGTAGTGTGGTGTAAACTTCCTTGGGAAGATTGTCTTTGGAAATTTCTGTGCTTCCTGAATGTGGTTTTCTGTTTCCTTCCTTAGGTTATGAAAGTTTTCAGTTATTATTTCTTCAAATAATATTTCTAAAACTTTCTCTTTTGTCTGGGACACCAATAATATGAATATTTGTTTTCATGGTGTTGTCTTCATTTTATAAAAAGACCTCAATTTATACTCACTTTATTTGTTTTATTATTATGTTCAGTTAGCCACTGTACAGTATGTAATTAGTCCTTGATGCAGTGCTCAACAATTCATGAGTTAAGTATAACATTCAGTGTTCATCACAGCATATGCCCTCAATACCCATCATCCTGTTACCCCTCCCCCTACTCTCCTACCCTCTGTAACCCTCAGATTGTTTCTCAGGGCCCATAGTCTCTCATGGTTCATCTCCCTCTCTGATTTCTCCACTTTTGGATTTCCCTCCTTTCTTCTATGGCCCTCCGTGCTATTGCTTATGTTCCATGTATGAGTGAAACTATATGATAATTGTCTTTCACTGTTTGATTTACTTCACTTAACATAATCCCCTCCAGTTCCATTTATGTTGATGCAAATGGTGGGTGTTCATCCTTTCTGATGGCTGAATAATATTCCACTGTGCATATGTACCATATCTTCTTTATCCATTCATCTGTTTAAGGGCATCTAGCTCCTTCCACAGTTGGGGTATTGTGGATATTGCTGCTATGAATACTGGGGTGCATGTGCACATTCCCCTTCTTTTCACTACGTTTGTATCTTTGGGATAAATATCCAGTAGTGCAATTGTTGGGTTGTAGGGTAGGTCTATTCTTAATATCTTGAGAAACCTCCATAGTGTTTTCCATTTAATTAAAAAAATTGTTTCTCTTCTCACTCAACAGCTTGTGTGCTCCCATTCCTCTGTCTTCCTGATCACTGAGAATTTCTTCTACATACTCTAACCTACCATTGATTCCCATTATAGTCTTCCTTTTAATTTTAGTTATTGAATTCTTCAACTCTGGTTCTTTTAAGTATTTTCTATCTCTTTACTGCAGGTCTCACTGAACTCATCCAGTCTTTCCCCACCTGATATATATCTTTACAGTCATAACTCTAAATTCTGTACCAAGCATATTATTGCTTTCTGTTTTACTTACCCTTTTCTTTCCATTTTGTTGTTGCTGCTGCTGCTGCTGTTGTTGTTGTTGTTGTTGTTGTTGTTCTTCTTCTTCTTCTTCTTCTTCTTCTTCTTCTTCTTCTTCTTCTTCTTCTTCTTCTTCTTCTTTCTTTCTTTCTTTCTTTAGGAGCTTATACCCTGTGCTCCTGTTTTGATTTCTTTGCTTTGCTTTTTCTATAGATTGGCAGAATTGGCACTTTTACTAAATTTGAAAGTGTGGTCTTGTGTATATTTACTCATTTTGCATACTGTGTGTAGGTACTATATTTTGCTGTCTGGCTGGACATGTGGCTGAGCAAAATAAGTCAATCAGAGAAAGACAATTATCATATGATCTCTCTGATATGAGGAACTTGAGGGGCAGGGTGTGGGGTCGTGGGGGGTAGAGAGGGAAATATAATGAAACAAGATGGGATTGGGAAGGAGACAAACTATAAGAGACTCCGAATCTCACAAAACAACCGAGGGTTACTGGGGGGTGGGAGGGTAGGGATAGGGTGGATGGGTTATGGACATTGGGGAAGGTTTATGCTATGGTGAATGCTGTGAAAGGTATAAGCTTGATGGTTCACAGACCTGTACCCCTGGGGCAAATAATAATAACAACAATAATAATAACTATAAATGTATATATACACATATAAATAAATAAATTATATATATAATTTATATATATAATCTATAAATTATATATATATATAAAATTTATTTATTTAAGTGGGGAGGGGCAAAGGGAGAAAGGGTCCTAAGCAGACTTCACACTGAGCATGGAGGCTGATGCAGGGATTTATTCCACAACCCTCAGATCATGACCTGAGCCAAAACTAAGAGTCAGATGTTTAACCAAGTGCACCACCAAGGCACCAAGGCGTGCTAGTTACTCTCTCAAATTGTGCTTTGTACACTTTTTTAGAGTGAAGGAAATAGTCAACAAAACTAAGGCAACTATGGAATAAGGGAGGACATTTGCAAATGGCATACCTCATAAGTTGTTAGTATCCAAAATACATAAAAAGCTTATAAATCTCAACACCCCAAAAAAGGAATAATCCAATTTAAAAATGTGCAGAATATATGAAGAGACATTTTTTCCAAAGAAGTCATACAGATTGCCAACAAATACATGAAAATATGCTCAACACCATGCATCATCAAGGAACTGTAAATTAAAATTACAATGAGATATCACCTCACACCTGTCACAGTGGCTAAAATCAACAATACAAGAAACAACAGGAGTTAGTGAGGATGCAGAGAAGAGGAAACCCTCTCGTGCTATTGGTGGGAAGGCAAACTGTTGTAGCACTTTGAAAACAGTATGGAGGTTCCTCAAAAATTTAAAATTAAAATTACTCTATGATCCGGCAATTACAGTGCTAGGTATTTATCCACATCCCTACTCCCCCCCCAAAAAATACTAATTCAGAGGGATACATGCATCCTAAAGTTTATTTCAGCGATATCTACAATAGCCAAATTATGGAAGCAAACCAAGTGTCCACTGACTGTTGAATGCATAAAGAAGACGTGGGGGAGGAGTAAAGATGGTGGAGAAGTAGGGGGACCCTAAGCTCCTCCCACCTCTAAAACACAGTTAGGTAGCTACCAAATTATTTTTAACACCAAGAAATCAATTGGTAGTCTGAGAGAACAAAAACTGCAAGTCTACAGGTAGAAAAGAAATCACCTTTTAAAAGGTAGGAGGGACAGAGAATAGACTCAGAGGAGATATAGCCATGGATATGGCAGTGGGAACAGAGCCTGTTTATGGAGGATACTACATAGCATTATGAGCAGTAGAGTATAGAATTTGTACTTTTAGAAGTCCACTGCCATGGGGAACATGCCTGGTTTAAAGGTACTCAGGGGACAAAGCATAGAGGAATCCCAGCAGTGACAGAACGGTCAGGATTCTCTGGACTGCAAGAAGAAACATTGGCACCAATATACTGCACTTTTCCCAAGCATAGGACCAAGGAAGCCAGGTGAGATCAGTGGTGGCTTTATGCTTTATTTTTCCATAAATTGTGAACTGCAACACAGTTGTGTGGCTGCTTTCTAGAGACCAGCTGGCAAAAGGCAAAAAGTGTGGGGAAACGCTAGTTGGGAGGAATAGTGCAAGTCTGCACAATGGAGTCTCTAAAATTTGGGGTTTATTTATTTCGTTTTCTGGGGTTTTTTAAAATTTAATTTTATTTTTTCAGTGTTCCAAGATTCATTGTTTATGCACCACATCCAGTGCTCTGTGCCATATGTGCCCTCCATAATACCCACCACCAAGCTCATCCATACCCCCTACCTCCTCCCCTCCACAACCATCAGTTGGTTTCTCAGAGTCCACAGTCTCTCATGCTTCATCTCCCCCTCCAATTTACCACACTTCACTTTTCCTTTCTTTCTCCTAATGTCATCCATATTATTCTTTATGCTCCACAAGTAAGTAAAACCATATGATAATTGACTTTCTCTGCTTGACATGTTTCACTCAACATAATCGCCTTCAGTCCTATCCATGTTGATACAAAAGTTGGGTATTTCATCCCTTCTGATGGAATTCATAATATCCCATTCTATATATGGACTATATCTTCTTTATCCATTCATCTGTTGAAGGGCATCTTAGCTCTTTCTACAGTTCGGCAATTGTGGCCATTGCTGCTATGAACATTGGGGTACATATGGCCCTTCTTTTCACTAGATCTGTAACTTTGGGGTAAATACCTAATAGCGAAATTGCAGGGTCATAGGATAGCTCTATTTTTAATTTTTTGAGATATCTCCACACTGTTTTCCAAAGTGGCTGTACCAACTTGCATTCCCACCAACAGTGTAAGAGGGTTCCCCTTTCTCCACATCCTCTCCCACATTTGTTGTTTCCTGTCTTAATTTTGGCCATTCTAACAGGTGTAAGGTGGTATCTCAATATGGTTTTGATTTGAGTTTCACTGATGGCTAATGATGATGAATATTTTTTTTCCTGTGTCTGTTAGCCATTTGTATGTCTTCTTTGGAGATGTGTCTGTTCATGTCTTCTGCCCATTTTTTGACTTGGTTATCTGGTATTTGGGTATTGAGTTTGAAGTGTTCTTTATAGATCTTAGATATCAGCCCTTTGTCTGTACCATCATTTGCAAATATCATCTCCCATTCCGTGGGTTCCATCTTTGTTTTGTTGACTGTTTCCTTTGCTGTGCAGAAGCTTTTTATCTTGATGAAGTCCCAAAAGTTCATTTTCACTTTAGTTTCCCTTGGCTTCAGAGACGGGTCTTGAAAGAAGTTACTGTGGCTGATGTCAAAGAGGTTACTGCCCATGTTCTCCTCTATGATTTTTATGGATTCTTGTCTCACATTGAGGTCTTTCATCCATTTTGAGTTTATCTTTGTGTATGGTGTAAGAGAATGGTCGAGTTTCATTCTTCTCTACATAGCTGTCCTAGTTCCCCAGCACCATTTATTGAAGAGACTTTTTCCCACTGGGTATTTTTTCCTGCTTTGTCAAATATTATTTGATGATAGAGTTGACGGTCCATATCTGGACTCTCTACTCTGTTCCATTGGTCTATGTGTCTGTTTCTGTGCCAGTATCATGCTGTCTTGGTGATCAGAGTTTGATAGTAAAGCTTGAAATCCGGCAACGTAGTGCCTCCACTTCATTGTTCTTTTTCAGCATTTCCTTGGAGATTTGGGGTCTTTTCCGGTTCCATACAAATTTTTGGATGGTTCATTCCAGCACTTTGAAAAATACCGATGGTATTTTTATCAGGATGGTGTTCAAAGTATATGTTGCTCTGGGAAGCATAGACATTTTAACAATATTTATTCTTCTGATCCATGAGCATGGACTATTTTTTCCATCTTTTTGTGTCTTCTTGAATTTATTTCATGAGTGTTCTGTAGTTCTTTGAGTATCAATAATTTACCTATTTGGTTAGGTTTATTCCAAGGTATCTTATGGTTTTCAGTACTATTGTAAATGAAATCGATTCTCTAATTTCCCTTTCTAGAGTTTCATTGTTAGTGTATAAGAAAGCAACTGATTTCTGTGCATTTTATATCCTGCTACATTAATAAATTGCTGTATGAGTTCTAGTAATTTTGGGGTGGAGTCTTTTGGCTTTTCCCCATAAAGTATCATGTCATCTGTGAAGACAGAGAGTTTGACTTCTTTGCCAGTTTGAATACCTTTTATTTTTCTTGTTGTTGTCTGATTGCTGTTTCTAGGTTTCTAGTACTAGGTTGAATTATAGTGGTGAGAGTGGGCATCCTTGTTGTGTTCTTGATCTCAACAAGAAGGCTCTCAGCTTTCGAGAATGATATTCACTGTGGGTTTTTCATAGATGGAATTTATGAAGTTAAGGAATGCTCCCTTTATCCCTATACTATGAAGAGTTTTAATCAGGAACGGATGCTGTATGTTGTCAAATGCTTATTCTGCATCAATTGAGAGGACCATATGGTTTTTCTCTCTTCTCTCATGGACTTGTTCTATCACACTGATTGATTTGCAAATGTTGAACCACACTTGCATCCCAGGAATAAATCCAGTCTGGTTGTGGTGGATAATCTTTTTAATGTACTATTGGATCCTGTTAGCTAGGATCTTGTTGAGAATCTTGTCATTCATATTCATCAGGGATACTGGTCTGAAATTCTCCTTTTTTATGGGGTTTTTGCTTGCTTTTAGGATCAAGGTAATCCTCGCTTTATAGAAAGAGACTGGAAGTTTACTTTCTGTTTCTATTTTTTGAGACAGCTTCAGGACAATAAGTATTATTTCTTCTTTGAATGTTTGGTAGAATTCCCCAGGGAATCCATTAGGTCCTGGACTCTTGTTTTTTGGGAGGTTGTTGATCACTGCTTCAATCTTGTTACTGGTTATTGGTTTATTTGGGTTGTCAATTTCTTCCTGTTTCAGTCTTGGAAGTTTATGGGTTTCGAGGAATGCATCCATTTCTTCTAGGTTGCTAAACTTATTGACATATAACTGTTGATAAAAGTTTCTGATGATTGTTTCTATTTCCTTGGTGTTAGTCGTGATCTCCCCCATTTCATTCATAATTTTATTAATTTGGGTCCTTTCTTTTTTCTTTTGGACTAGTCTGGCCAGTGGTGATTGATCTTATTAATTCCTTCAAGGAGCAAGCTTCTAATTTTGTTGATGTGTTCTACTGTTTCTCTGGTTTCTATCTGATTAATCTCTGCTCTAATCTTAATTATTTCCTTTCTTGTGTGTGGGTTTGGCTCAATTTGTTGTTGATTCTCCAGTTCTTTAAGGTGTAAAGAGAATTTGTCTATTCGGGATTTTTCAATTTGCTTGAGTGAGGCTTGGATTGTTATGTGTTTCCTCCTTAGGACTAACTTTGCCGTATCCCATAGGTTTTGGACTGATGGAAACTCAGGGTTTCCATGAATTGTTTAAATTCTTCTTTGATTTCCTGGTTGATTCAAACATTCTTGAGCAGGATGGTCTTTAGCTGCCAAGTGCTTGAATTTCTTCCAAACTTTTTCTTGTGGTTGAGTTCCAGTTTCAAAGCATTGTGGTCTGAGAATATGCTGGGAATCATCTCAGTCTTTTGGTATTGGGTAGGATCTGATTTGTGACCCAGTATACGGTCTATTCTGGAACAAGTTCCATGTGAGCTTGAGAAGAATGAGTATTCTGTTGTTTTAGGGTGGAATGTTCCGTATATATCTATGAGGTCCATCTGGTCCAAAGTGTTATTCAAAGTGCTTCTTTCTTTGTTGATTTTCTGCTTAGATGATCTGTCTATTGCTGAGAGTGGTGTGTTAAGATCCCTTACAATTAATGTATTCTTATCAGTAGGACTCTTTATTTCGATTAACAGTTGTCTTATGTAGTTGACTGCTTTCATATTGGGGGCATAAATATTTACAATTTTTGGGTCTTCTTGGTGGACAGACCCTTTAAGAATGATGTAGTGTCCTTTTCTATCTCTAACTGTAGTCTTTAGCTTAAAATCTAATTTAACTGATATGAGAATGACTACCCAAGCTTTCTTTTGGGGCTGTTTGGCATGAAAGATGGTTCTCCATCCCTTGACTTTCAGTCTGGATGTATCTTTAGGTTCCAAATGTGTCTCTTGTAGACAGCATATGGATGGGTCCTGTCATTTTATCCAGTCTGCAACCTTGTACCATTGCATAGGGGCATTCAGGCTGCTCAGTTTGAGAGTGATTATTGAAGGATAACTTTTTATTGACATCATGTTTCCTGTGAAGTCCTTGTTTCTATAAATTGTCTTTGTAAATTTCTGTTCTATATCACTCTTGGGGTCTTTCTTCTTTTATAGAACCCCCCTTGATATTTCTTGTAGTGCCTTTTTGGTGGTCACATAATCTTTTAAACCTTGCTGGTCTTGGAAGCTCTTTACCTCTCCATCCATTGTGAATGTCAGTCTTGTTGGATAAAGTATTCTTGGCTGCATGTTCTTCTTATTTAGTGTCCTGAATATGTCTTGCCAGTCCTTTCTGGCTTGCTAGGTTTCTTTGGACAGGTCTGACGTTATTCTGATGGTCTTCCCTCTGTATGTAAGGAATCTCTTCTGCTAGCTGCCCTTAAGACATTTTCTCTGAATTTACCATTCGTGAATTTCACAATTACATATCTGGAGGTTTTTCTAGACTCGTTCATCTTGGGGGCTGTCCTCTCTGCCTCTAGGACATTCCCCCAATTAGGGAAATTTTCATCTAGGACTTGGTCAACTATATCTTCTAGTCCTCTCTCTCTCTACCCCCTCAGGGATCCCAATAATCCTGACATTGACATATTATATGGAGTCATTTATTTCCCTAATTCTGTTTTCATGGCTTCTGAGCTGTTTGGTGCAGGCTAACCCCTGTTCCTTCTTTTCTCTCAATTTGTCTTCTAGATCTCTAAGTTGACTTCTGCCTCATTTACCCTAGCAGTTAGAATATCTAGATTAATTGGATCTCGCTGACGGTATATTTACATTCTGTCAGATCAGCTCTCACTTCTGCCCTCAGAGATTCTATGTTGTCATTAATGGTTTTCTCCAACCTAGCCATAGTCTCGGTAACTGTTACCCTGAATTTTATTTCCGACATCTTGCTTATGTCCATATCCAATAGTTCTGTGACAGAGGTCACAGTCTCTGAATTTTTCCTCTGTTGGTGGTTCCTCCTCCTAGTCATTCTATTGAGAAGTGTTTGAGGGTTTGTATAGCTGAAAATATCAACCACAATCCAGGCAAAGTGTACCCTCGAAAGTTTCAGAGCAATTGGAAGTCACCGCCAAAAAGAAAGAAAAGAGAAAAAAACCAGACATAATGAGCCCCAAGAGTAAAATCTGTAAAGTATAAAAACAAGAATGAAGAAACAAAACACCAACAAAAAGAAAAAAGAAAAAGAAAAACCCAACCAAAATGAACTCCAGGAATAAGATTTATACAATACAAAACCAAAAATAAACAGAAAGATCAACAAAAGAAAAAGAAAAAATAAATAAAAGCACAAAATAGAAAGGGAGGTGATGGGGAAGGTGATTATAATCCCTCAATATGGGCAAGGAAGGGTATTTCAGTTCTTCCTGTGTGTATCTTGTTTTCTTTGTTAGAAGACTCCAGAAATACAGGGAAATTAAAACTGTTGTATATATAGAGGTAGTATTGAATTGGGAAAAAAGGACTACACTGAAGCCTATCTATCTATCTATCTATCTATCTATCTATCTATCTATGAAAATAGTATGTATATAAAAACTTCAAGTTAAAAAGTTAGTATGGAATATGTTGTATTTAACATCTAGTTGAAATGGTAAATAGGTAAAAAAAAATAAAAGAACAAGAACCTAGGGAATGAATTATCAAAAGAAAGAGAGAGAGAGAGAGAGAGAAGTTTTATCTAAGAAATATACAGGCTGTGAGGCAATACCAGGAGTTTCATATATTGTTTTCCCCTGATTTGGGGGTTTTAGAGTTTTATGGGGATCCTGTTGTTGTTGCCCTCTTGTTCCTTTGGCTTGTCTTCTGGGTGAGGGGACTGCTAAGTTGTTTTTCAGTAATCCTGCTTGGGTGGAGTTGCCCTGCCCCCTATCAAGGGGCTGGGCTCCGTGGAAACTGGTTTTTCAGGCTTTTCTTCTTTGTAGGTTTCATTCTTTGGTGGCTTTTTGTACCTGTTTTGGAGGGTCAGAGCAAAGTAAATTGTCCACCTCCAGATGTCCACCTCATACAGAAGCCACAGTCCGCTCCTCTTTGAATGGTCCAGAACACACAGACTCCCCCTCCGCAAATTCTGTTAACACTTCAACCTCGCAGAGGTGGTGTGTACCCCCAGCCACCATCTCAGTGGTACCTGAGGCCCCTGACTGTCTATGTAGTCCTGTGCCATCAAAACTGCTAGTGATACTGATCGGGTCAAGCCCGGACCTGGCACCTGTCATTCTGGGACTGCTGATTGGAGCTCACACTCATACCGGGTGTGCTCAGCCCCTGTGGCTGTAGAGACAGCGGAGGCGGCTGTGGTGGCCACAGAAGCTGCCAGCCCCAGGTACCGCTGACTGGAGCTCGCACTGACCCATTCAGGTGCGGGCAGCCACTGGCTGTGGGCGTGTGCCATCTGCAGCTTTCCTGGGACCATGGGCTTGGGTCTGCACCTGCAGCCACCCAGTTCCAGCATTTGTCCCTTAAGTCCCTTTGTTCTGTTTGAGTGCTGTTATCAGTCCCTTCCCAACACACAGCCACCTGATCTCCAAGTTACTTCTGGTGCCCAAGTGCAGGCACTTTTGCATCGGGGTAGTACTTCCCAATGGCTGGCTTCTTGTGGCTCCCTCTCCCTTCTGTTTATGCTCCGATATCTGTCCATGCACTCCCAATCCTCTGTACTTCTCCAATGATGATCTTCTGCCCCGGTAGAGATCCAGAAGTGTGTAATTTTACAACTCAGGCTGATTTCATGGGTGTTCAGAGTGCTCTGGTGATTAGCTCAGTTCAGGGGACTGGTTGAAATAGGGTCTCTTACTCCTCTGCCATCTTGCCCCTCCCCCTTACTAGTGCTACTTTACTGAACACACAAATGATAAGAAAGAGAAAGAGCCTTACTCTTATCACAAAAGTTTTAGTGATCTGGACAGAAGATCTAACCAGCCACAACATTCCCCAAGTCTAATCTAGAGCTACTGGTTCACAACCCTTCTGGGAGCCTCCCTAGTATAATCTAGAACTGGCCCCTGCACTCAAAGGATAGGGAGATTCTGAAGCAAAGGCAGGCCACTCCAAGTTGGTAGACAGCAGTCTTAATAAGCAAAATGAATGTATATGTGAGGCTTGTCTTGGGAAGCAGCAAGATAAATGGATTCCCGTCCCCACCCAACAAATCTTAAAAGTTTATAAACAGGCTTTAAGTGGGTTCAGTCACTTATACTGTGCAGGCGTTCTCAACACCACATCACTATCTCTCAAAGCTGTTCTTGGAGGCAGCCTCTGGAAGCAGGAAAGGCAAGTAATACCCACATTCCAAGGCAGGAGAGGGGATGAAGAGCCTCCAATTGCCCAGGTTCAGTTCACATCTTTTCAATGACATACCTCAATAAGAACAACCTCCTAACTCAATTCAATTTTGCAAAAGCTGAGAGATGTGAGGAAGCTGCAGAAAAAAGGTTGAACCTAGCAAACATTGATTCATGAGGATTAAGAAAAGAATCCATCTCCATAATGTAAAAGTGCAAGGTGTAGCAATAAGCACTTATGTGGAAGCTACAGTACATTATCCAGAAGATGTAGGTAAGATGATTAATAAAGGTCACTACACTAAAGAACAGAATCTCAATTTATTTATTTATTTATTTATTTATTTATTTATTTATTTATTATGTTCAGTTAGCCACTGTATCATTAGTTTTTGATGCAGTGTTCAATGATTCATTAGTTGTGTATAACACCCAGTGGTCTTCACAACACATGCCCTCCTTAATACCCATCACCTGGCTAACCCATCCTCCCACCCCTTCCCCTCTGAAACCCTCAGTTTGTTTCCTGAAATCCATAGTCTTTTATGGTTCACATCCCTCTCTGATTTCTCCCCCTTCAGTTTTCCCTCCCTTCCCCTATGGTCATCTGTGCTATTGCTTATGTTCCACATATGAGTGAAACCATATGATAATTGTCTTTCTCTGCCTAACTTATTTCCTTAGCATAATCCTCTCCAATCCCATCCATGTTGATACAAATGGTGGGTATTCATCCTTTCTGATGGCAACCTGGAAGAAATGGATGGCTTCCTGGAAACTTATAAACTACCAACAGTGAAACAAGAAGAAATTGATAACCTGAATAGACCAATAACCAAGAATGAAATTGAAGTAGTAATTAAAAACCTCCCAAAAACCAAGAGTCCACAGTCTGATGGATTCCCAGGGGAATTCTACCAAACATTTAAAGAAGAAATCATACCTATTCTACTGAAGCTGTTTCAAAAAATAGAAACAAAAGGAAAATTTTCAAACTCGTTCTATGAGGTCAGCATTACCCTGATCCCAAAACCAGACAAAGACCTCAGCAAAAAGAAGAATTTCAGACCAATATCCCTGATGAACTTGGATGCCAAAATACTCAACAAGATTCTAGCCAATAGGATCCCAGAGCACATTAAAAGGATTACTCACCATGACCAGGTGGGATTTATTCCTGGGATGTAAGGGTGGTTCAACATTCACAAATCAATCAACGTGATAGATTACAGTAATATAAAATACTATATTGATAATATAGATAGATAGATTATAGTAAAATAAAATACAGGAACCATATGACATTCTCAACTAACAAAGAAAAAGCATTTGCCAAAATACAACATTTACTGTTTAAATCTCTTCAGAATGTAGGTATAGAGGAAACATTCCTCAATATCATAAAAACCATCTTGGAAAAGCTCACAGCGAATATCATTCTCAATGGGGAAAAGCTGAGAGCTTTTCCCTTAAGGTCAGGAACACGAAAGCGATGCCCACTCTTACCACTGTTGTTTAACATAGTACTAGAAATACTAGCAACAGCAATCAGACAACACAAAGAAATAAAAGGTATCCAAATTGGCAAGGAAGAAGTCAAACTCTCTCTCTTCACAGATGACGTGATTCTTCATGGGGAAAACCCAAAAGACTCCACCCTAAATTACGAGAACTCATACAACAATTCAGCAATGTGGTAGGATACTAATTCAATTCATAGAAATCAGTTGTTTGTCTATACTAACAATGTAATGGTAGAAAGAGAAATTGGGGAATTGATTCCATCTGCAATAGCACCAAAAATCATAAGATACCTGGGAATAAGCCTCACCAAAGAGGTAAAGGATCTATACTCTAGAAACAACAGAACACTTATGAAGAAAACGAAGGAAAAAACAAAAAGATGGAAAAACGTTCCAGGCATATGGATTGGAAGAATATATCTTGTTGAAATATCTATGCTGCCCAGAGCAATCTACACTTTCAATGCCATCCTTACTAAAATACCATTGGTGTTTTTCAAGGAACTGGAACAATGCTAAAATTTTTATGGAGCCAGAAAATATTCACCAAGGGAATGTTGGGAATCACCGTGACTCACCAAGGGAATGTTGAAAAAGGAAAAAAAAAACCTGGGGGCATCACACTGCCTAACTTCAAGCTGTATTACAAAGCTGTGATCACCAAGACAGCATGGTATTGACACAAAAATAGACACATAGATCAATGGAACAGAATAGAGACTCTAGAAATGGACCCTCAACTCAATGGTTCACTAATCTTTGACAAATCAGGAAAAAATATCCAATGGAAAAAAGATAGTCTCTTCAGTGTGGTGCTGGTAAAATTGGACAGATACACACAGAATGGAATTGGACCATTCTTTTACACAAAGATAAACACAAAATGGATGACAGACCTCAATATGAGATGAGACTCCTTCAAAATCCTAGAGGAGAACATAGGCAGTAACTTCTTCAACATCTGTCACTCTGCCACAGCAACTTGTGTGTGTGTGTGTGTGTGTGTGTGATTGTGAATTATTTATGTTTTTTAAATTTTATTTTATTTTTTTGGTGTTCCAAGATTCATTGTTTATGCAGCACATCCAGTGCTCCATGCAATATGTGCCCCCCTTAATACCCACCACCAGGCTCACCCACTCCTTCAACCCCCTTCCTTCCAAAACCTTCAGTTTGTTTCTCAGAGTCCAGTCTCTCATGCTTCATATCCCTCTCCGATTTCCCACAATTCATTTTTCCTTTCCTTCTCCTAATGTCCTCCATGTTATTCCTTATGCTCCACAAGTAAGTAAAACCATATGATAATTGACTTTCTCTATTTAACTTATTTCACTCAAAATAATCTCCAGTCCTGTCCATGTTGATACAAAAGTTGGGTATTTTGTCCCTTCTGATGGAATTCATAATATTCCATTCTATATATGAACCATTTATCCATTCATCTGTTGAAGGGCATCTTCGCTCTTTCCACAGTTTGGCAATTGTGGCCATTGCTGCTATGAACATTGGGGTACATATGGCCCTTCTTTTCACTAGATCTGTAACTTTGGGGTCCATGTTATTCCTTATGCTCCACAAGTAAGAGGGTAGCTCTATTTTTAATTTTTTGAGGAATCCCCACATTGTTTTCCAAAGTGGCTGTACCAACTTGCATTCCCACCAACAGTGTAAGAGTGTTCCCCTTTCTCCACATCCCCTCCAACACTTGTTGTTTCCTGTCTTGTTAATTTTGGCCATTCTAACAGGTGTAAGGTGGTATCTCAATGTGGTTTTGATTTGAATTTCCCTGATGATGAACATTTTTTCATGTGTCTGTTGGCCATTTGTATGTCTTCTTTGGAGAATTGTTTGTTTATGTTTTCTGCCCATTTTTTGACTTGGTTATGTGTTTTTTGGGTGTTGAGTTTGAGGAGTTCTTTATAGATCCTGGATATCAGGCCTTTGTCTGTAGTGTCATTAGTGAATATCATCTCCCATTCCCTGGGTTGCCTCTTTGTTTTGTTGATTGTTTCCTCTCTTGTGCAAAAGCTTTTTACCTTGATGAAGTCCCAAAAGTTCATTTTTGCTTTTCTTTCCTTTGCCTTTGGAGACATTTCTTGAAAGAACTTGAAATGAACTTTTGGGACTTCATCAAGATAAAAAGCTTTTGCACAACAAAGGAAACAGTCAACAAAACTAAGAGGTAACCCACGGAATGGGAGAAGATATTTGCAGATGACATTGCATATATAGGGCTGATATCCAAGAACTTCTCAGACTCAACACTCAAAAAACAGATAATCAAGTCAAAAATGGGCAGAAGAAATGAACAGAATCTCAGTTTAGATAAAATAGCCCTATATTAGAAAAGATGTCATCTTGGTCTTTCTTAGCTAGAGAGAAGTCAATGCTTGAGTTTAAAGCTTCAAAGAAGAGGCTGACTCTCTCTTTAGCACTAATGTAGCTGGTGGTGACTCTGAAGTCAATGTTCATTTACCATTCTGAAAATCTTAAGCCCCTTAAGAATTATGCTAAATCTTCTCTTCCTGCACTCTATAAATGGAACAACAAGGTGCAGATGACAGCACATCTGTTAACAACATGGCTTTTTTAAAATAAGATTTTTATTTACTTGAGAGAGAGAGAGAGAGAGAGAGCGCACATGAGAACAGGGAGGGGCAGAGGGAGAGGAGGAAGCAGACTCTTCACTGAACAGGGAGCACATGCGGGGCTAAATCCCAGGACCCTGGTATCATGTCACAAGCCAAAGGCAGATATCCAACTGACTGAGCCACCTAGGTGTCCCCAACATGGCTTATTAAATAGTTTAAGCCCACTCTTGAGATTGCCTGTTCAGAATAAAAAATTCCTTTCAAGGGACACCTGGGTGGGTCAGTTGGCTAAGGGTCCAACTCTTGATTTCAGCTCAGGTCATGATCTCAGGGTCTTGGAATCAAGGCCCACATGAGGCTCTATACTCAGAGCACAGTCTGCTTGTCCTTCTCCCTCTGTTCTTCCCCCTTATTTTCTCTCTCTCTCTCTCCCTCCCTCCCTCTCTCTCTCTCCCAAATAAATAAATAAATAAAGTCTTAAAAAATCCTTTAAGGGGTGCCTGGGTGGCTCAGTCAGTTTAACATCTGCCTTTGGCTCAGTACATGATCCCAGAGTCCTGGTATTGAGCCCCACATTGGGCTCCCCGCTCAGCAGAGAGCCTGCTTCTCCCACTCCCTTTGCTGCTCCCCCCGCTTGTGCTCTCTCTCTCTCTCTTTCTCTGTCAAATAAATACAATCTTTTAAAAAATTAAAAAAAAATCCTTCCAAAATATTACCACTCATTGACAATACACCTGGTCACCCCAGAGCTCTGATGGGGATGTACCAGGAGATTAATGTTGTTTTTTTCTGCAAACATAATATCCATTCTACCGCCCATCAATAAAAGAGTAATTTCAATTTTAAGCCTTATTATTTAAAAATATATTTAAAAAAGAAACATATTTTGTAATGCCATAGGTGCCATAAATAGTGGTTCCTCTGATGGATTTGAGCAAAGTAACTTGAAAGCTTTCTAGAAAGGATTCATCATTCTAGATGTCATTAAAAACTTTGTGATTCATTGAAGGAAGTCAATATCAGCATTTAAAGGAGTTTGGAAGAAGTTGATTACAACCCTCATGGATGAATTTGAGGAGTTTGAGAACAGTGGAGGAAGTAACTGTTGATGTGGTGAAAAGAGCAAGACAACTAGAATTGGAAGTGGAACCTTCAGATGGGACTGAATTCCTGCAATCACATAATAAAATTTAAATGGATGAGGAGTTACTTCATATGTATGAGCCAACGAAGTAGCTTCTTGAGATGGATTCTACTCCTGGTGAAGAGGCTATGAAGACTGTTAAATGACGAAAAAGGGTTTAGAATGTTGCATAGACTTAGTTGATACAGTAGCAGTAGGGTTCGAGGGGACTGACTCCAATTTTGAAAGTTCTACTGTAAGTAAAATGTTGTCAAACAGCATTACATGTTACAGATAAATTGTTAGTGAAAGGAAGAGTTGATCAATACCATAAATTTTATTGTCTTACTTTTAGACATTGCCACTTCCAACCCAAGCTTCAGCTACCAGCACCCTGATCAGTTAGCAGCCATCAACACTGAGGAAAGACCCTCTGCCAGCAAAAAGATTAAAAGCTCAGATGATTGTTAGCATTTTTAAAGACATAATGCTATTGTACACTTACTAGACTATAGTATAGTGTAAACATAACTTCTATGCCCTGGGAAAACAAAGAATTTACTTGACTCACTTTGTTGTGATGTTTCCTTTATTGGGATAGTCTGGAACTGGACATCCCAATATGTCCAAGTTATGCCTATAGATTTAATTATTCTAAGTCAGCAGGGAGGTTTATCCCAATAAGTGGGATCCCCTGGGCATGAGGG
Organism: Ailurus styani; assembly: GCA_002007465.1. Lineage (NCBI taxonomy): Eukaryota > Metazoa > Chordata > Mammalia > Carnivora > Ailuridae > Ailurus > Ailurus styani. The sequence goes on along the minus strand of LNAC01000857.1, from coordinate 342,730 downwards.
ACCCTGGACATATAGAGAGGATACATGAAGAATACTTAGAGAGTTGGGAATGAGATAGGCCATCTAGGCCCCTGCTTTTGAAAGCCTTTATTAAGCCACATTTACTACAGTAACATAAGCCAAGATACTCCATTCTGCCTCCAGTACCTGTTAAAGGACAATGATAATTATGCTGAGTTCAGTCATGGTACAAGACATTTATGATGTTGGTCAGTCCATTGTTGATCTGGGGAAACTGGCGAATTCCAGAAACAGTTTACAGGCTGTGAGAAAGACCTGAGGCAGAGATGAAATTCACTGAGCAAAAAGGCCACTGCATTGGATGTAAATTGTCTTGTGAGAGTAACATGGAAACAAACGTGGCTTGAATTCATTGCTATCAGGATCCCAACTAAAAAGATAGACCAGAAACCCAACACTGTGTCAGTTAGCCAAAATATGCAACTTAATCAACAGTTCAGACTGCTTCATGCATTCCCTACAAATTCAAATGCCCTGCCAGGTCCAGCAGTGGCCTCATGGATACAGTACTATTTGAGGTAGTAGCTTCCCTCTCCCTGAGTATAGGATACCGGGCAAGACTGCCCCCAGGTGGTGACTGAGGAGACCATGTTGAGCTCACTGTTCACTGGTTCACCACAAACACAGGTGATGGCTCTGATACTGGGGCCAAACTTTCTCTAATACATGGTAACCCTCAGAATTTTACTGCCCCCCCCAGCATCATCGATGGCTAAGGAGGACAAAAGTTTATGGTCAGGAAGTTTTGGCACTGCAAATTGGGCAGTCACCCTCATGAGTATATGAGGTTTTTATATCTCCAAAGCAGAGGACATATTGGGCATTAATATCTGGCAAGATCAAACTTTGCAAACTTTATTAGTGATTACTGGCTCTGGGTTAATCAAACCAATGCCCAGGGAAAATGCCAACTGTAAATCAGTATCCCTACCACCCTACAAAGTGCGTTAAATGTCAAAAAATATAAATTGCTGGGGGAGGGGCATAACAAAATAGGAGAAATTTTCCAAGAACTGCAACAAGTGAGTATTGTATGCCCTGCCCATAGTGCTTTAACAGTCTGATGTGTCCAGTAAAAAAAGAACAGGTAGCCTTGCCTTCCATGTATGGTAGACAGTTTAGAATTTTACCCTGGAACTCCCAAGGTTACAAACCAACAACCACTATATGACTTACCCGGTCTCTCTTTACCTTTTTTAAAGTCTGGTTTGTTTGATAAAAGTATAGCTACTCCTATTTTCTTATTGGTTACCATTTGTTTGAAGTATTTTTTTTAATCCTCTCACTCTCTATATACTCCATATACGTGAGTCTTTAAGACTGAAGCGAATCTCTTGCAGGCAGAGATTCAGTCTCTTGGGTCTTTTCTTTTTCTTTTGTCTTAATCCATTCAGCCATTCTGTCTTTTGATTAGAAAATTTTAATGCATTTATATTTAAAGTAATTATTGAGTGAGATTTCTAAGAAGGTGGCTGAGTAAAAGCATCCTAAGTGTACCTCTTACCACAGACACACCTAGATAATAGCCAGTTCAGTGCAACTAACCCCAATAAACCTAAAGACAGGAAGAACAGATATTTTAGTTACTCATAGGGAGGAGGCCACATTAAAAAGGGTAGGTAGGGTGAAGACATGGTCAGAACCAAGATCACAGTGATAATAAGCACAAAGAGGAGGGACACCACAAGAATGGAGAAAGGAGAGAAGCAGACCCCACACCAAGTATCCCAGATACAGGAGACCTGCACCAAGGAGACATGTCTCCATGTCTTTGAAAACCAGTGGGGCTTAGCTTTGCAAGTTTTTTTTTAAGATTTTATTTATTTATTTGACACAGAGAGAGAGATCACAAGTAGGCAGAGAGGAAGGCAGAGAGAGAGGAGGAAGCAGGCTCCCTGCTGAGCAGAGAGCCCAATGCGGACCTTGATCCCAGGATGCTGAGATCATGACCTGAGCCGAAAGCAGAGGTTTTAACCCACTGAGCCACCCAGGCGCCCGCTTTGCAAGTTTTTTGCAATCAGTGGTACTTAATTCCAGGTATGCTAAAAATCAATGAGCTTTGCTCTTGCATAGCTGGAGTGTAATAGGAAACTCAGTCCCTGCCCATAAGGAGACAACATAACATCCTTGCCAAGACAGAGCATCAAAGCAGCAGTTTAAAAAGTGCTTGGGTTATATGTGAAGATTTATTTACTAGTCTCAGAATGTGTGCTGAAGGGGCAGGGATCTTCAGGGGCTTTCTCAAAGGAGAAATGAGCTTGAAGATGTCATGTCTCTCCTCTCCCCAGCCTAGATAGCTGGAGACCTGCAGTAGTCAGCAGGAACACCCTCCACCTATGTTGCTAACACCACATGCTCCACAACCATATTTTCCTGTGGATCTGCCCATCTAATCTGCCCCACTCAGCAAATGTCTGTCCAAAGTGGCACCTGCAACTTCATATCCTGTAAGCAGCCCTGGCAAGAACTGGTGCCACTTCAAAGTGACTTCTGCTCTGGGAAAAGGAGAAAACAATCACACATACCAGTTCAATTGAAGCCCCAGAAAATGGCCCGGGGACAGATATCTGATCTAACTGCTGGCTTTGCCTTCCAACAAGTGTCTTAGGGGTCAACAGCAGTGCAGCAAGGGAGCCCTGCAGTATGGGGTCACTGCATTCCTGGCAGACAGATTGGGGTCAGGCATCTGATCTGACTTTCAGCCCTGTGACACCAATAAAAGATTCTCAGAGGACAAAGCAGGGAGAGAACTTTGCAGGTTGGTGCTACTGCAGCCCCAACAGATGGACTGGGGGCAGGCATCTGGTCTGACAGTTAGCCCTGACCACCACCGAAAGCCTCTTAGGAGGCAATTTAGGGAGACCATCCTTAAGGTCAGTGTGATTGAAGACCCAGCAAGCAGGCTGAGAGCAAACATCTGGCCTGAATGCTGACACAACCAAACTACAAGCCCACAGCAGCCCCAGATTTGAACATTAACAACACAAGGAACAAACCTGGCCCATAAAAGCCAAAGTGGGCCATTGCAGTTGACTGAGCTGAAGGCAAATGAGGCTTGGACAGGAGAGAAGGGTGCATCCAACCCACAAAGGAGATGCCTCTGAAATGCCTGGTTCAGGAAATATTGCCCTATGGGGCACAACAGAACCTCTTAATAAGGCCACTACTTTCAAAATTAGGAGACGTAACTGACCTTCCTAATACACAGAAATGGACAGAAAAAATGAGGAGACAGAGGAATATGTCCCAATTGAAAAATAAATGACAAAACCACGCATAAGAACTAAATAAAATGGAGATAAGTAATATAGCTGACAGAAAGTTCAAAGTAATGGTCATAAAGATACTTACCAGACATGAGAAAAGAATTGAAGATGTCAAGAAGATCTTCAACAAAGAGAGAGAAAACACCAAAAAAAGAAGAAAACAGAGAATAACTCAATAATTGAAATTAAAAATACACTAAAGGAGGGGCACCTGGCTGGCTCAGTTGTTAGGCATCTGCCTTCAGCTCAGGTCATGATCTCAGGGTCCTGGGATCGAGCCCCACATTAGTCTCCCTGCTCAGTGGGAAGCTTGCTTCTCCTTCTCCCACTCCCCCTGCTTGTATTCCCTTTCTTGCTGTCTCTCTCTGTCAAATTGTAGGGTGGTGTTTGTACTAGCTCTGCAAAAATTGCTGTTAGTATTTGATAGGATTGCATTAAATGTGTAGATTACTTTGGACAGTATAGGCATTTTAACAATATTTTTTCTTCCACTCCATGACTGTGGAATGTTGTTCCATTTCTTCGTGTCATTTTTAATTTCTTTCATCAGTGTTTTATAGATTTCAGAATACAGATCTTAGGTATCATATGGTTTTTGGTACAATTGTAAATGGGATTGATTCTTTGATTTCTCCGTATGCTTCATTATTGTTGTATAGAAATGCCACAGATTTTTGTACCTTGATTCTGTATTCTGCAACTTTACTTAATTCATGGAATCACCAAAGACCCACAATAGCCAAAGCAATATTTAAAAAGCAAAGCAAAGCTGGAGGCATCACAATTCCGGACTTCGAGCTATATTACAAAGCTGTAGCCATCAAGAGAGTATGGTACTGGCACAAAAACAGGGACAAAGACCAAAGGAACAGAATAGAGAACCCATAAATGGACCCTCAACTAATCTTTGACAAAGGAGGAAAGATTATCCAGTGGAAAAAAAGACAGTCTCTCCAACAAATGGTGTTGGGAAAACTGAACAGCTATATCCAAAAGAATGAAACTGGGCCACTTTCTTACACCACACATAAACATAAATTCAAAATGTATGAAAGACCTAAATGTGAGACAGGAAACTATCAAAGTCCTAAAGGAGAACAGAGGCAGTAACCTCTTTGATATTGGTCATAGTAGCTTCTTACTAGATATGTCTCTGAGGCAAGGGACACAAAAGCAAAAGTAAACTATTGGGATTTCATAAAAATAAAAAGCTTCAGCAGAGCAAAGGAAACAATCAACAAAACTAAAAGGGAACCTTCAGAATGGGACAAGATATTTGAAAAGGACATATCTGATAAGGGATTAGTATCTAAAGTATTTAAACATCTTATTAAGAAACAACACCTTAAAATGAATAATTCATTAAAAATAGGCAGAAGACAAGAATAGACATTTTTCCAAAGAAGACTTATAGATACCCAACTACACATGAAAACCTGCTCAACATCACTCATTATTAGGGATATACAAATCAAAACTACAATGAGAAAAGCTACTCTGGAAAACAGTATGAAAGTTCCTCAAAAAGTTAAAAATAGAGATACCCTACAACCCAGCAATTGCACTACTAGGTATATATCCAAAGGATACAAACATAGTGATTTGAAGAGGCACATGAACCCCAATGTGTACAGCAATGTCCACAATAGCCAAAATATGGAAAGAGCCCAGATATCCATTGACAGATGAATTGATAAAGAAGAGGTGGTATATATGTGTATATATATATATGGAATATTACTCTGCCATCAAAAAGAATGAAATCTTACCATTTCTGACAATGTGGATGAACTAGAGGATAATATGCTAAGTGAAATAAGTCAATCAGAGGAAGAGAGAGTCATATGATTTCATTCATATGTGAAATTTAAGAAACAAAAGGGATGAACATATGGAAAGGGAGGGAAAAATAAAATAAGGCAAAATAAGATAGGGAGACAAACCATAAGAGACTCTTCACTCTAGGAAAGAAACTGAAGATTGCTGGAGAGGTGCTGGGTGCGGGGATGGGGTAACTGTGTAATGGGCATTAAGTAAGGCACTTGATGTAATGCACACCTGATGTTATATGCAACTGATTAATCACTAAACTCTATCTCTGAAATTAGTAATACACTAGAAGTTAATTGATTGATTTTAAATTAAGAAAAATACATTAGTTGAAAATGATTTCAAAAAAAAAACACCAAAAACTACAGTGAGATATCATCTCACAGCAGTCTGAATGGCTAAAATTAACAACATAAGGAAGAACAGGTGTTAGCAAGGATGCAGAGGAAGGGGAACCTTCTTACACTCTTGGTGGGGAAGCAGCCACTCTAGACAACAGCATGGAGTTTCCTCAAAAAGTTAAAAATAGAACTATCCTTGAATCCAGCAATTGCACTAATTGGTATTTCTCAAAGGATATGAAAATACTTATTTGAAGGGATGCATGAACCCCTATTTTTATAGTACTATTATCAACAATAGCTAAATTATGGAGAGAGCCCAAATGTCCATTGAATCATCAATGGATAAGAGGTAGTACACATACAATGGAATATTATTTGGCCATCAAAAAGAAAGAAATCTCACCATTTGCAAGGATGTGGGTGGAGCTAGAGAATATTATGCTAAGCAAAGAAGTCAGTCAAAGAAAGACAAATACCATATGATTTCACACACATGTTCAATTTAGGAAACAGAACAAATGAACATAGGGGTGGAAAAAGTTAGGCAAACTGAGAAACAGACTCAACTACAGAGAACAAACTGAGGGTTACTAGAGGGGAGATGGGCAGAGGGATGGGTTAAATAGGTGATAGGGTTTGAGGAGGACATTTGTTGTGATGAGCACTGGGTGTCACATGTAAGTTTTGAATTACTAAATTCTACACCTGAAACAAATGTTACACTGTATGTTAACTAACTGGAATTTACATGGACACTTGGAAAAAAACCTAAGCAAGACCTGTCTATATGCTGCCTACAAGAGACTCACTGTATAAGTGAAGACACATGCACATTGAAAGTGAAGTGATAGAAAAATACTTACTATAAAAATAAAGCAAAAAGAAAGCTGTGGAAGCAATACTTATATCAGGCCAAATAGACTTTAAAACAAAGATTGTAACAAGAGACGAAGAAGGACACTACATAATGTTAAAACTAATAATTCATCATGATGATATAGCAGTTGTAAATATTTATATACCCGATATGGGAGCACCTGAATACATAAATAAACTATTAATAGACATAAAGAAATTCACTTACCTCAATGGATAGATCACCCAGACAGAAGATCAACAAGGAAAAATTGGCTTTGAATTACTCATTTAGTGAGAGGCACTTAATAGGTATATTGAGAACATTCCATCCAAAACCTGCAAAATGCACATTGTTTTCAAGTGCATATGAAATATTCTCCAACATAAATCACATTTTATACCACAAAACAAGTCTCAACAAATTAAAAAAGACTAAAATCATATCAGACGACTTTTCCAACTACAGTGGAATGAACTTGGAAATTAATCACAAGAAAACATCTGGAAAGAACATAAACAGATGGAGGCTAAATAACGTGCTACTAAACAATGAATGGATCAACCAAGAAATCAAAAGGAATTAAAAAAATACATGGGTACAAATGACAATAAAGACACAACGGTCCAAAATCTTTGGGATGTGGCAAAAGCTATTCCAAGAAGGGAGGTTATTGCATTAGAGGCCTACCTCAAGAAGTAAGAAAAATCTCAAATAAGCAACCTAACCTTACACCTAAAGGATCTAGGAAGAGAACAAAGTAACAAAGTACACGGGCATTATGGGGAAGGAAATAATAAAGATTAGAGCAGAGATAAATGAAACAGAAACTAAAAAGAGAGAGAGAGAGAGAAAATAAGATAGCAGATCAATGAAATCAGGAGCTGGATCTTTAAAAAATAAACAAAATTTGTTAAACTTGTTCCCAGACTCATCATAAAAGGAAGAGAAAGGAATCAAATAAATAAAACAATACATGAAGTAGGAGAAATAATAAGTGATACCATAGGAGTACAAAGGATTATAAATTCATATTATGAAAAATTATATGCCAACAAATTGGACAATCTAGAAGAAATGAATACATTCCCAGAAACATAACCTTCCAATATTGAAAAAGGATGAAATAGGAAATTTGAATAGACTGATTACTAGCACTGAAATTAAAGCACTATTCAAAAAACTCCCAACAAACAAAAGTCCAGGAGCAGATGGCTTCACAGGCGAATTCTACCAAACATTTAAAGGAGAGTTAATAACTATTCCTGAAGTATTACAAAAAATAAAAGAAGAAGGAAAGCTTTCAAAGTCATTCCATCAGGCCAGCTTTACCCTGGTTCCAAAATCAGGTAAAGACACCACCATAAAACCAAACCAAAACAAAACCCAAATCTATAGTCCAACATCTCTGATGAACATAGATGCAAAGATCCTCAATTAAATATTATCAAATGAAACCTAACAATACATTAAAAAAAAAAATTCACCACCATGAAGTGGAATTTATTCCAGGAAATCAAGGGCAGTTCATTATTTGCAAATCAATCAAAGTAGTATGTTACATTAACAAAGGAAGGATAAAAACCACATAATCTTCTCAATAGATACAGAAAAATCATTTCACAATGTACAATAGTCATTCATGAAAAAAGCTCTCAACAAAATGGGTTTAGAGGTAACATATTTCAACATAATAAAGGTCATATAAGAAAGACCCCCACAGCTGAGAGCTTTCCCTCTAAGGTCAAAAACAAAACAAGGATGTTCACTCTCACTACATTTATTCAACACAGTCAATTGGAATTTTTTCCAGTATAGTATATCTGCATTTATTTTAATCTTCTTTAATTTTGTTATTATTACTTGCCCCAGGGGTACAGGTCTGTGAATCATCAGGCTTACAACCTTTCACAGAATTTTTAAGTGCAGTATCAGGGAAGAACAAGAAATAAGGCACCCAAATTGATAAGGAAGATGCAAAACTTTCACTATTTGCTGGTGACATAATACTATATATAGAGAAAACCCAATAGACTCCACCAAAATAACTAGTAGAGTAAATGAATTCAGTAACATTACAGAAGACAAAATTAATATGCAGAAATTGGTTGCATTTCTATAAACTGATAATGACATAGTAGAAAGAGAAATGAAGAAAATAATCCCTTTTATTACTGAGCCCCAAATATTAAAATACTTAAGAATTAATGAAGGTAGTGAAAGGCCTGTATACTATAAGTCATTGATAAAAGAAATTAAAGGTAATACAAATGAAAAGATATTCCATGCTCATTGATTAGGAGAACAAATACTGTTAAATTATCCATACTACCTAACATGATTTATAGATTCAGTGCAAACCCTATCAAAATACCAAAAACATCAAATCAAAGCAGTATGGTACTGACAAAAATAGACACACAGATCAACAGAACGGAATCCAGAAATAAACCTGTGCTTTTATGGTCAATTAATCTATGACAAATAGGCAAAAATATCCAGTAAGAAAAAAGAGAGTCTCTTCAACAAATGGTTTTGGGAAAACTGGAAAGCTACATACAAAAGAATGAAATTGGACCACTTCCTTATGTCATACACACAAATAAACTCAAAATGGATTAAAGACCTAAATGTGAGACCTGAAACAATAAAAATCCTAGAAGAAAACATAGGTATTGATTTCTTTCACATTGGCTGCAGGAATATTTTTCTACATATGTCTCCTCTGGCAAGGGTTACAAAAGCAAAATCAAACTATTAGGACTACACAGTGAATGAAACCATTGACAAAATGAAAAGGCAATCTACTGAATGGGAGAAGATATTTGCAAATGATATATCTGATACAGGGTTAATGTTCACAATATATGAAGTACACATACAACTCAACACACACACACCCTCAATTAAAAAATTGACAGAGGACCTGAGTAGACATTTTCCCAAAGAATACATAGAGATGGCCAACAGAAACATGAAAAGATGCTCAACGTCACTAAGCATCAAGGAAATGCAAATATAAACCACAAGATATCATTTTATGCCTGTAATTATGCCTAAAATTAAAAAAAAAACAAGAAATGACACGTGTTGGTGAGAATGTGGAGAAAAGGGAACGCTCATGCACTTTTTAAAAAAAGATTTTATTTATGTATTTGACACAGAGAGAGAGAGATCAGATTACAAGTAAGCAGAGAGGCAGGCAGAGAGAGAGGAGGAAGCAGGCTCCCTGCGGAGCAGAGAGCCCAATGCTGATGCCAATGCCTGGGCTTGATCCCAGGACCCTGAAATCATGACCTGGTCTGAAGACAGAGGCTTTAATCCACTGAGCCACCCAGGCACCCCCCTCATGCGCTTTTGGTGGGAATGCAAACTGGTGCATGCTCTGTGGAAAACAACATGTAGGTTCCTTAAAAATGTTTAAATTGAATTACCAAATGATCTAGTCATTCCACTATCAGGTATTTGTCCCCAAGAAACAAAACAAAAAGTTATATGCTCCCCCATGATTACTGCAGGATTATTTGCAATAGCCAAAATATGGATGCAATCGAAATTTCCATTGGTAGATGAATGGATAAAGAAGACATGATATAGGGCGCCTGGGTGGCTCAGTGGGTTAAAGCCACTGCCTTCGGCTCAGGTCATGATCTCAGGGTCCTGGGATCGAGGCTCGCATCGGGCTCTCTGCTCAGCAGGGATCCTGCTTCCTCCTCTCTCTCTGCCTGCCTCTCTGCCTACTTGTAATTTCTCTCTCTGTCAAATAAATAAATAAAATCTTAAAAAAAAAGAAGACATTATATATATATATATATATATATAATGGGATATTAGTCAGCCACAAATATGAATGGAATCTTGCCATTTGAAACAATATATATGGACCTAGAGGGTATAATGCTAAGTGAAATAAGTCAGAAAAATTAAAATACCATATAATTTCACTCATACGTGGAATTCAGGAAACAAAATGAAAAATAAAAAGAGACAAACAAGAAAACAGACTCTTAAATATAGACAACAAACTGGTGGTTGTCAAGGGGGAGGTGGGTGGGGAATGGGCAAAATAGATAAACAGCATTAAAAATACACTTATAAAGACAGTATAGTACTGGCACAGAAACAGACACATAGACCAATGAAACAGAACAGAGAGCCCAGAAATGGACCCTCAACTCTTTGGTCAACAAATCTTCAACAAAGCAGGAAAGAATATCCAATGCAAAAAAGACAGTCTCCTCAACAAATGGTGTTGGGATAATTGGACAGCCACATTCAGAAAAATGAAATTGGACCATTTCCTTACACCACACACAAAAAACAGACTCAAAATGGATGAAAGACCTCAATGTGAGAAAGGAATCCATCAAAATCCTTGAGGAGAACACGGGCAGCAACCTCTTCAACCTCAGCTGCAGCAAGTTCTTCCTAGAAACATTGCCAAAGGCAAGGGACGCAAAGGCAAAAATAAACTATTGGGACTTCATCAAGCTTTTGCACAGCAAAGGAAACAGTCAACCAAACCAAAAGACAACCAAAAGAAAGGGAGAAGATATTTGCAATGAAATCTTGGATAAAGGCCTTGTATCCAAAATCTATAAAGAACTTACTAAACTCAACACCCAAAGAACAAATAATCAGTCAAGAAATGGACAGAAGACATGAACAGACATTTCCACAAAGAAGACATCCAAATAGCCAACAGGCACATGAAAAAGTGCTCAACATCACTCGGCATCAGGGAAATAAAAATCAAAACCACAGTGAGATACCACCTCACAACAAGTCAGAATGGCTAAAATTAACAAGTTAGGAAATGACAGATGTTGACGAGGATGTGGAGAAAGAGGAACCTTCCTACACTGTTGGTGGGAATGCAAGCTGGTGCAGCCACTCCAGAAAACAGTATGGAAGTTCCTCAAAAAGTTGAAAATAGAGCTACCTTTTGACCCAGCAATTGCACTACTGGGTATTTACCCCAAAGATACAAATGTAGTGATTTGAAGGGGCACATGCACCCCAATATTTATGGCAGCAATATCCACAACAGACAAACTATGGAAAGAGTCTAGATGTCCGTCAACACATGAATGTATAAAGATGATATGGTATATACAATGGAATACTTTGCAGCCATCAAAAAACTGAAAACTTGCCATTTGCAATGATGTGGATGGAAGTAGAGGATATTATGCTAAGGGAAATAAATCAATCAGAGAAAGATAATTATCATATGATCTCACTCATATGAGGAATTTGAGAAACAAGACAGGGGAGCATAGGAAAAGGGAAGGAAAAATAAAACAAGATGAAACCAGAGAGGGAGACAAACCATAAGAGACTCTTAATCTCAAGAAACAAACTGAAGGTTGCTTGAGGGGATGGGGGTTGGAGGGATGGGGTGGCTGGGGGATGGACATTGGGGAAGGTATGTGCTATGGTGAGCACTGTGAATGTGTAAGACTGATGAATTGCAGACCTGTACCCCTGAAACAAATAATACATTATATGTTAATAAAAAATAAAAACGAATACACTTATCTTGATGAGCACTGAGAAAAGTATAGAATTGTTGAAAAATATTGCATACCTAAACTAATATAACACTTTTAATTATGCTTGAAAAAATAATTATTGATCGGTAATGACTTAGTATTACCACTTTGTTCATTGTTTAATTGCATTTTGTTTATCCATTGTTCCTTGGTTCCAGCTTTTTTTTTTCCATTTGAAGACTTTTGGTGTATGTTTTAATTTCTTCATTATGTTCTTTTTTGTATTTTACCATAGATTATTTTCCCTTGCAGTTACCATAAGGCTTACATAAAATATATTAAAATTATGCCACCCTATTTTAAATTGACAAAATCTACTTTTGATAGCTCTCCTAGACTTTACAGTTTTATTTATTTACATATTTTAGGTCATTGATGTAATAGTTTACATATTTTTATATTGTGTACCCAATAACACATTATTGTAGTTAGGACTATTTTTACTGTTTTTTGCTTTCAAACTAGAAGTATAAGTGAATTACATACCATACCAACCATATTACAGAACCTAATATTGACTATATATACTATGTACTTACCATCATTTTCTTCCTTTTTTAAAAAATATTTTATTTATTTATTTGACAGAGAGAGAGACAGAGAGAGAGAACGCAAGCAGGGGGAGTGGGAAAGGGAGAAGCAGGCTCCCCGCTGAGCAGGGAGCCCCATGCAGGGCTGGATCCCAAGACCCCGGGATCATGACCTGAGCTGAAGGCAGATGATTAATGACTGTGCCACCCAGGTGCCCCTACCATCTTTTACACTACCCTCTTAAGTTTTTATGATTGTTAATAAGCATTCTTTTAATTCTATGCAAAAGAATACCTTTAGAATTTTTTTAATAAAATTTTTTTCTTTTTCTTAACAGTTTTTCTCAAAGTATTTATAGTAAGTAAGCATTAATTGTGTGACTATAGCATAGACATAAGTAAACAAATTACAGAAATTTTATAAGGGATGGGAGGGAAGGATTGTGAATGCTCTAAAAGCCTTGGAAAGGTATAGTGTATTTGAAGGTGGACTTGGATTAGTCATAAATGTATATTGTAAACTTAAGGGCAACCCAGACATTTAAAAAGTATAACTAATATGCTAACAAAGAGAAATCAAAATATATGATGAAAAACTGACAGCTCCAAGGAGAAATAGATGAATCGTATAAAATTCTCAGTTAAAATTGCAAGAGCCAGTATAAGAATGACAGACAAAAACAAGAGCAATGAATAGAAAACAGTAACAGATATGGTAGATAGAATCCCATATTTATCAATTACCACTTTTTTATTGCAGCTTCCTCAAGGTAAAGCTATTTTTTTTACTTTATTTTTTCAGTGATCCAAGATTCATTGTTTATGCACCACACCCAGTGCTCCATGTAATACATGCCCTCCTTAATACCCACCACCAGGCTCACCCATCCCCCCTCCTCTCCATAACCCTCAGTTTGTTTAGTATTTCTTTTAGTGCAGGTCCAGTGGCAATGAACTTCCTCAGCTCATGTTTGTTTAGGAAAATTTTTATCTTTTTCATTCCTAAGGGACAACTAATCTGAGTATAGAATTTTTGGTTGACTGTCCCCATGATGATATTTTGAATATATTACCCATTTTCTCCTGTTGAGGAATCTGTCTACAATCTTATAGAAGTGTCCTCATACGTAAACTTCTCTCTTTTGTCTTGCTTCTTTCAAAACTGTTTTTTTTTTTTTTACTTTTGACAATGTAATTACAATGTTTCTTAGTTTAGCCCTTATTCAGGTTCAACCTATTTGGGATCTTTAGGGCCTCAAGAATCTGGATGTCTATTTTTCTTCCCAGGTTTTTAGCAGTTTGCAGCCATTATTGCTTCAAACATTCTTTCTGTCTCTATTTCCTTCTGGAATTTCCATAATGCAGATATTGTTTCTTTTGATGGCATCTTATAAATCCTGTAGACTTTCAGGAATTTTTTTTGCTCCCCTAACTGAATAATTTCATATGTTTACCTGTTAAGTCAGTGATTCTTTCTTCTTCATGTTTGAGTCTTCTTTGAAGCTCTTTGTTGAATCTTTCAGTTTTGTCATTGTATTTCAGTTCTAGGATTTCTATTTTAATGTCTATTTCTTGTTGAACTTGTTTCATTCATGTTTTCCTAATGTTGTTTAGTTGTGTCTCTATTGTTGTAGTCCACTAAACTTTAAGAGATTTATTCAGAATTCTTTGTGTGACAGCTTATAAATCTCCATTTATTATGTTAGTTATTAGAACTTTATTAATTTCCCTTGGTGCTATCATGTTTTTCTGTCATGTTTCCTGGTCAGACTCTTCCACTGTCTTTTTACTGCAGATGAGAAAAACTGCTGATTGGGAGTACTAAATGTGTGCTTCAAGTAAGAACTTGGTTGCCAAGATATGCACTGGTTGTTGCAAATCCTTCTTCCCTTCTCCATCACAACCAGAATTCTAGTGATTAAGCCCCGCATATCCCTCCATGATCCTTGTGAAACAAGGCCAGAGTGGGGACTCCCAAGAATTGACCCAAAATCTTAGGGGAGCTAAACATCTACTGATGGGGCTCTCTTTTCCCACTAGAGGAACTCTAGGCTACAGGGAGTCTTCTCAGTGTGGTGCTGTGCCAGTGTGGGGGAGGAGCAGTACAGTTAGCATGTAGTCAGTTCTCTTAATCTGTGGACTCTCTTGGTCTCTGTGGTGCAGGGAGTGAGTGCTTCAGCCTCACTCCATGTTCTACAATTTTTCAATGGTGTCTTTTTCATAAGTAGTTGTTAGCTGTTCTTCTGAGGGGAGTGAACTTGGGAACAATCTATGTCAACATCTTTATGATATCACTCTTTTGTTTGAAGCCTCATAGAGAGGTGCCTTTAGTCTACAATTCTGTAGTTTTTTCCATGTGGCAGACCAAACAATTAGGCTATTGTCAATATGCCATAGTCACTAAAAATATGATAAACTTCATCTAGGTAAGTACTACCCAAACCTGTGAAAAAGCCTTGTGTTCTGACCACTGAGGAGAGTGACCACCATCTGCTTTCAATTCTGCTAAGCTGGCAGTGAGATTAAACATATGCGGCAGCATAGTGAACACCATCAGGTTTCAGCTTATCTAAACCATCAATGAACGAGGCCCACATATTTAGCTGAACTTCTAAATGAGTCAAGACCTCATTTAGCCAGTTTACTTTAGGTGGCAGAGAGATTAATAGAGTTTCTTTGAAAAGTGTAACACCCATTTTTTTTCATGTAAAGCCTATATGCCACTAGGGTAAAGCCAGGTAACTTTTTTTTAAGGATTTCATTTATTTATTTGAGAGAGCGAGAGTGAGAGAGCAATCACAAGTGGGGGTAGGGACAAAGGGTGAGGGAGAAGCAGACTCCCTGGTGAGCAGGGAGCCAGATGTGGGGCTAGATCCCAAGAACCTGGGATCATGACCTGAGCCAAAAGCAGACATTTAACATACCGAGCCACCCAGGCATCCCCATGTAACTTTTTAAATATATAATTTACCTTTGAGCAACAAGGCTTGTTGAACTTTTCCCACCATTATAGGTGTTAAGTTGGAACTGGCCATCAAAAAAGGAAACATCAAGTTAGAAAGATACAAGACTTCCATGGTTTTGCTGTTCAGTTTGGAAAAGACCCCAGTAGCAAACTAATAGTTGCTTTTCAGAAGGAATGTATCTAGCAGTCATGTCAATGAGAAGCTGAGTCTAAAGCCCCAAGGCACACCCCCAGGCAGAGACTGCTTCCCTTTGCCAGAGACTCCAATTATAAAATCATTAGTTACAGAGACTTAAAGCTCAAAGTTGTCATTATGAATGTAGATTCCTAAAGATAAAAAGACTGACACAGCTTGCTGGACATTTTCCATAGCAGAATGCTGTTTTGGGCCCTATTCAAAAGATGCTAATTTGTGGATTCACTGATATAAAGGACCAAACTGAATTCCAAGCAATCCAAATCCAATATCCAAAAGATCCAGTTTGGTGCCAGGACTCCTTTTCAGTGGTGAAGGCCTGAAAGGAGAACACTTTTTCTTTAGCTTCCAGAGGATTCAGTATTGTGAATCTGCCTACACAGTCCGAAGCAACATAATTTGACAAGCAGACTCCTGCATTTTATTGGAGGTTTTCAGAAACTTTTCTTAGGAGATGTGTGATAATGCCACAACCAACACTTCTGAAACTGAACCTTCTGATTACTGATCACCAGTACATCATGTATATGTATATGTACAAAAGTTTTCAGAAAGACAATTATCATATGATCTCTCTGATATGAGGAACTTGAGGGAGAGGGTGGGGGTTCGTGGAGGATACGGAGGGAAAAATAAAGAAACAAGATGGGATGGGGAAGGAGACCAAGCATAAGAGACTCCTAATCTCACAAAACAAACTGAGGGTTACTGGGGGGTGGGAGGGTAGGGAAAGGGTGGATGGGTTATGGACATTGGGGAGGGTGTGTGCTTTGGTGAATGCTGTGAAAGATGTAAGCCTGATAATTCACAGACCTGTACCCCTGGAGCAAAGAATAAAAATAAAGGAAAAAAAGGTTTAGAAATCAGAGTATGTAAACACTAGCACTAAATTCAGATTTATCCAATTTTCACAAATGAAAATGGAGTTTAGGTAAACTTGAAGGAGAAGTACAAAACATACATCAGAGGCCTTGTTATATACATGCAAACAGATCTTGATCCTCAGGTGCCAGTAGTTTGGGAAAGGATGTGTTGTCAATGTTTAAAATGGTGTACCATGTGTCATTAAGTGTGTATAATGGATTCAGTTAGAGTCACATTGTCTGCAACTGCTGAAATTATAGGGGGAACCAACTAAATTTTTTAACAGTAATCCACTATAAACCTTCAGCTCTTAAGAATTTTACATTGGACATACGTGGCTGTTCTATAGTGATCTTGCGTCTCTTATAGCTTATGTTTCCTCTAAGTATTTAATCAGGGTTGTGATTATCTTATTTCCTCCTGGGTTTCTTTTTTTTTTAAAGATTTTATTTATTTATTTATTTGACACAGAGAGAGATATCAGATCACAAGTAGGCAGAGAGGCAGGCAGAGAGAGGAGAAAGCAGGTTCCCTGATGAGCAGGGAGCCCAATGCGGGCCTCGATCCCAGGACCCTGAGATCATGACCTGAGCCAAAGGCAGAGGCTTTAACGCACTGAGCCACCCAGGTGCCCGCCTCCTGGGTTTCAATACACCTTGTGTTAAACTACCCAGGATGAGACAGAAAGGCTGGTGGGGAAGTTATTTAGGTTTCCCACTAACACTTCTCTACATATGACTGAATTTCATCTAGAACTTATGGGACAGGGAAATAAACATGTTTTTATTATACATTCATATGTGAGGTTACATCAAGATTGCACAGAATTGACCCCAAAGGTTTCCTTCACAATGTCATATATGAGTTCTCTTTACTCTAAACATGGCCAAAACCCATAACTTGATTCTGGATGCTGTTTCATTCAGTGGGTCCCATAGAATAAGTGACTTAGGTATCCATATTTAACAGAGCTATAAAAGTTTCATTCTCTACTTGCATCAAAATTCCCCAGCCTACTCAGCTATCTGAATCCATATGGCATTTGATTTCCACTGGGGACAGAGAAATCTCAGCCTCATCTCTAATTATTTTTCCCTTATAGAAGCTGTGGCTGAGTTAAAGCAGAGGGAGAGATCAGAGGGCATGGAGGGAGAGTGTGGCTCTGAAGCCATTAAAAAGGTTTTGTATTTACTTCTAATTTTGTGTGGCATGGTGGCTGCCTGTGTCTCATGCAATCAAACTTCCCATGTTTTCAGATGATTCGATGCTCTGTCAGGTGGCAACACCTTAATTGCCAACATCATCTATTTTAGCCTTAGACAATTTTTTTAAATTTTATTTTTATTCTTTGCCCAAGGGGTACAGGTCTGTGAATCATTAGGCTTACATCTTTCACAGCATTCACCAAGGCACAAACCCTCCCCAATGTCCATAACCCATCCACCCTATCCCTACCCTCCCACCCCCCAGTAACCCTCAGTTTGTTTTGTGAGATTAGGAGTCTGTTATGGTTTGTGTCCTTCCCCATCCCATCTTGTTTCATTATTAGACATTTTGACTCACCAACCACAGTCACATTAACTTTCAGCAAAACTGTGGTATTATGCCCTCAGGCTGACTTGGCTCATATAGCAGTAAACTTTTTTGAGAAATTCACCATAACCTAGGGTCTCTGCTTTCTCATTAGGAAGGTATTATCTCTTATTTTCTCACATATTTGCAACATAAGAGCTGGGGAGTTTTCCAGGGTAAGTGGGATTGATCAACAAGAACTTATATACAGGGCGCCTGGGTGGCTCAGTGGGTTAAAGCCGCTGCCTTCGGCTCAGGTCATGATCCCAGGGTCCTGGGATCGAGGCCCACATCGGGCTCTCTGCTCGGCAGGGAGCCTGCTTCCTCCTCTCTCCTCTCTCTCTGCCTGCCTCTCTGCCTACTTGTAATCTCTCTCTCTGTGTCAAATGAATAAATAAAATTTTAAAAAAAAAAGAACTTATATACATTTCTTTAGTTAAATTTCTCATTCTTATTGTTTGATGTCATTAGTAAAATCTTGGATAGTAAGAGCCTGAGTACTATGAAAAGACTCATTTATGGTATACACAAGAATCTGTCTTATAAACTCTTCCCAAGGGGGTCGAAACACCCTTATGCACACAGTAACCACTTCAAAAGCCAACCAACAAAACAAAAAGTAACTGAGATATTTGCTGTTATGTCCAAGTGAATCTAAAGTTTGCATGATCATGTGAAGGATGGACTGAGTCATAAGATAGCCCACCTATTTACATTCTTCAGTTTTAAGCATTATTTATCTAGACCGCTCATCTCCATAGCCAACTAGCAAAAGTACTAAGGATTCTCCATTTCTGCTTATGATTCTTGTGATGTCCTTCCTTTAACTCTCAGTGTCATTGTGTGCAGACTCTGTTACCTAAAAAACCAAAAACTTCTGCTTACCCAGGATCAATCTTAGTGCTATTTGATACAACAGAATGGGCCTGAGGCTAATGAACAGATTGAGGAGCAAGTTGCCTCACCAGGAGTTCAATTAGCAAGAAACAATGTGTAGTTCCAGCCTCTGTCTTGGATTCTACTTTCTGGTACTCATCCTGGAACCAATTCCTCAAACTGGACTCATTAACCTTTTATTTTTCACATCAAGAATGACAGCTGGAAGATGAGCAATTTCACTCTAAATTCCTGAGACCCACATACCACAGGGTGATGTGAAATGGGCACTTGACATATCTGTACACAACAGACTGCATTACAGGATAGGAAACCAGTTTAATTAACCTAATATTTTATAATGAGTAGTAAATATTCCTTTTAAGATTTTTTCTTCCGGAAGGAGACGTTAATATTTATTAGATTTCAGTTAAGCATCCCTTCCCATTGTTACACAGAAAATACTCTCCCATCTTACAGATAGATAAGTTTGTTATTCACACCTCCTTCAAAGGAATGTGACAAACAAACAAAAAACATTGAGTGCCTTGCTTGCAAAACTTACAGAAATGTGAGAGAGCCATACAGAATTGTCTTCCAACAAAGTAAAAGAGGAAAATTGCTCTAAACATGCCATCTTCAAAAACACTAGATAACAGCAAATTTATCTTCAACTGAACTCCCACCAACAGGGTATAGGATCTCCCACTTGTTTATCTGGTTGACAATACATATTGTCAAAATTCATACAAATTGCTGATCTAATACATATGAAATTGTATATCATTTAAATTTCCATCTCTCTAATTATGGGTGAGACACATGAAACCAAGAAATAATTATTAAGCACCTACTACATGCCAGATACTATTTTAAGTACTTAGAATACAGCAGTGAAAAAAAGGAAGGAAAACCACACATTACAGAGCTTATATTTTGAGAAGAGGAAAAAAAAAACCTTATTTACTAAGTAAATTATAAAGAATTTTTAGAGAGTACATAAGTTATTGAAAAGAAAAATATAATGGGAAGCACTTTAAAATAATGAATGTCTTTTGAACATACGATCTCTTATTTTGTGAAATGTCTCTTAATATATACCAAGATCTCTATAGGATGTTTGTTTTATTCTAAATTAATATATATTTTATACATTCATTTTAACTATCAGAGTTTACCCTATCTTATTGTACCGCACTTTGTAGAGAATGACTTTAGACATTAGAAAAATTCAAGTCTATAGAATCGAATGTAACAGATATTTAATTATTTGTGGATTTTCTGCCTTAAGGAAACTTTTTCCCCATTTCCATGGGGGGAGAAAACATATATTCTTAAAAACTATATTTTCCAAATTTAAGTACTAAATATTTTCCATTTGAAATTTGAGTATAATATGTAATAAAGGGATTAAAATTTACATACTGGCAATGAGACAACACGTTAATCCTGAAATATTTGATGAATAAAATGTCTTTTCATCATTCGACTCAAATGTCATCTGTTATGATTCAAATTTTCTATATGAAAATCTATTTCTATGTTTCTACTCTATTTCCCTGAGGTACATGACCTACCTTTGTTCTTCTTTGAAGTCCAGACAACTCTGCAGAGTTGCAAGAGTGTGCCTGTTAAAATACGAGGGAAATTGTGTCGTGCCTATGCTGAAAATACTCAAATGGCTCCCCATCACACTCAGCATAAAAGCCAAATTCCATTCTAGGACTTCTAAGGCTCTAAGCTATCAGCTTCTGCCAGATGCCCATCACCTCTCTGAAATCACTTCCTAATATTCCCTACCTCGCTCACTTGGCTCCAGCCATGCTGGTATCATCAGTGTTCCTTGAGCATGTCAGGCTTACTCCTTCCCTGCTGTCCCTCTACCTGGAATGCTCCTTCCCTGGACAGCCGCAGGGCCGGTCCTATCACTGCCTTGGTCTTTACTCAAAATCCACATTCTCAGTGAGCCCCTCCCTGGACTCTACCTATCCAATATCAGCCTCCTACCTGGGATTCCAATTCCCCTTTTCCTTTCTTAACACTTTTCACTTTAAGAATACTGTACATTTCACTTATTGTATCTTGGCTACTGTCTGTCTCCCACACTAAAATGAAAGCTCCACCAAGGTAAGATTGTTTTATTTGTTTATTTTGATCATTACCATATCACCAGCACCTGTGCCTGAAGACTGCCTGGCAGAGAGCCCACCTAAAGTAAGTATTGGTGGGATGAAGACAAAGCAAATGAATTAAAAAGCAAATGGAGTCAGGTTAAGCCAAAAGTAGAGCTAGGCAGCTCCCTCTGGGTCTAGCCCCAAAGCTACAAATGCAAATGCCTTCAGGGGACAACTGGGAATTTTATTAGAATGAATCAGGCCAGCTGGGGGCATGGCTAGTTTGAGAGAACACTCAGAGTCTAAAATGGGCTGAGCCCTTCCTCAGACTCAGCTGCTTGTATCCTTGTTGGAATGTGGGCCCTAATCCTCAGTTTATTGTTTTGTTTTCAGGTGGGTCAGAAATACAGGTTTTTGTAATGTGAAATCTCCCAAACATCTAAGTAATTAATTTAAAAATAGAAAACAATAAAAACACCAGATCAAACAAAACATGACAGCTGGCTGAAATTGGCCCATGGGTGGCCTGCAGGTATTTTGCTAGACTGAATTTCGTGATGTACGAAAGAAAGAAAACTAATCCCTGCAAGGTGGGCTTGCCTTGTATAATTCTTCAGGCAAACCATTTCAGGCCATGTTGGGTGGAGAGAATGACCTGGAATTACCATCTGTTTTCAACTTCTGGAAGCTCCTTGCCAACAGCTATATCCACCCCCTCCCACTATGTATGGAGTTAGGGAAGCCTGAGCAGCGGGATCACCTTAACTCTTTCTTTGAGGGCAGGGGTATATTTTAGTGAAGTGTGTCGTGGGGAAACCAGAGAGAGGGTCTTGAAGGGACTTTCCACAGCAGGACTGGGGAAAGGCAAGAAGGAGAAAAAGAGGACACGGACCCATGTTTTGGGGCAACGACTCTCTGAGGGACTTTACTGGGGTTACTGCACCCTCTCCCCACCAACCACCACCCCTCTAGGTGGGATTATACAGCTGAAGGAGTTAGTTATACAAAGTCACAATTTGCAGCCCAACTGCCCCATGCCATTCATCTTACCTGGAAACAGAGCTGCACAAACTTCCATCACAGCTTCTCTGTGTGCCTGGGGTGGGCAAGACTGGACAGGATGTACCTGTGAAGGGTCAGTAGCCACCAGCTTTGTCGGGGTATAGCCTGAATGGGACTTCTGGAGGCAGCAGACCTCCATTCAGTGAAGCACTGGGTGGAGCCACCTGTGGTTTCAGGCAGCTGCTGAGAGAAGCATGGACTGTCAAATACTCCCCATGTCCTGGAGAGAAACACTGGGCTCCATCCGCTGTTGCCCCTCCTCTGTAGGGAGGCAAGGCACAGTCCAGTAGGAAAAAGAACAGTGAGGGGACTTCTGTACCTGTGGTCAGCAAGGTTCCATTTTTTTTTTTGGATAAAATACTTTCCAAACCCAAGGTGGCATATCTCTTAAGTCCCGAGCACCCCGCTGACCCCATTCCCCACAAGAACTGTTTATGCGGTGTAGGGGGAATGAACCGAAAACTTCAGGTCCAAGATTTACTGCACCTGGGTCTTCTGGGAAAAGTGAGGAGGCTGCTCACAGACCCCTGCTCATGGGGTGTCAGGTCAGTGTGTTTAGGCTGAGGCTTGGGGTTCTACTCGGCAGGTGTGGCATGAGTTCCCTGAGGTAAGAAATGCCTTTTAGGTATAAAGTTGGCTCCTGCTTAACTCTTGAGTCATCCCTGTCGAAATGCCATTCTAGGGAACTTCCAGTCCATCTTGTTCTTTGACAGCTATCACATCCTTTCTGCACAGAGCCAGGGAGAATAATGTGGATACTGCCAGAAGTCCAGCTTTCACCTGGGCCTCCCCATCTCTCATGGGCCCCACTCCCCACACCTCCTTTTCCGTGTTCTTACTTCCTCTGTCAGTCTTTCTCCTTGGAATTCTTTCTTCCTCAGCATTCCTCCCCTTCTGGCTCCTTACTCATGCATAGACCCTCCCTTAGAGTATCCTTTAGCCCCTCTCCAGATTCCTGCCAACTTCTTTTCTCTCCCCTTGCTCTGGACCTCTTCTAAGCTTCTTTGTGTCCCTCTCTAAGGCATTCTGTCTGTTTTCCTCTAAGCCCCAAGATCTCACTCTCCTTCTGTTATTTTCCACCCCCTCCCAGTTGGGTGCCTCTCTCTTGGGTCATCCCTCCCCCAGGGAGCCTCTCAACTTCTGGCCCTGCCCCCACCTCTTCCTAAGCAGTCACCTCCCCTTTTCCCTCCCCCCACAGCCCATCTCTAGTTCCTTCTCCTCCCCTCCTCCAGACCAGGGCAGCTAAGTCCTATTCCATTTTTAGATGGCTGATTATGATACTAGCTGAACTTTATTCATGGCCTGCATTTACAGCTGTCCCTTCCTTTCATGCCCCGTCCACCAAACACACCCAATCTTTTCAACATGACAAAGTCCTTACACACAGCATGTCATGTCCACATAAATTGTATTTTTCAGAACAAGACAACAGTAATGCTGGCAGAGATGTTGAATTAACAGGGACCCTTAAGCTTTCAATACACTGAAAAGCAACATTATTTTGCATGTCTACAAAGTATACATTTGTTTTCACAAATGTGGCAAAGTTTACCCTAACAGTTAGGACTTTTTCACCAAATCATAGACATAGATATGGAAATCGTCATCAAACTTGATGAAATACACAGAGGGTTTGGCTTCTACTTGGTGAATGACCATGCCAATCCGTTTGGAGCCATCTTCTTTGGTATATTCCACATGTTTACCTATCAGGCCATCTACAACTCCTCCCGGCTCCCTCTCTGCTGGAGGAGACTCACTGGACTCTGGCATAATACGGAGGTCTCCTTCTCTGTAATCATCTAGAAGCTGGTACATGTACAAGACAGGATCTTTCTCATAGGTAATATAAAACCAGGCTTTCATGATAGGTGCTTGGGCTAAGACCATTCCCCTCCATTCATCCTTAGAACCATGCTCACCCTCAAACATATGTTCCACAGCTTTACCAATTATGGTGTTTGCCAGGTTTGCATCACTGACTTGAGATGATGCCACCCTGTCGGAAAGAATTTTAAGAGACAAAACTCTTTCATCTCTGTGAAGTTCCAGTCCATAGACACAGTCAATTCCGTCATATTTCACCAGATAAAGAGAGGGATTTATAGGCACCTGATCCAGAACGGTTCCCTTCCACTGGGTGATGGGCTCATCACCTTCCTTCCATCCATGAGAAATTCTGCAGCCCACGATGTTCCTGCGGGGCTGGGACGAAGGTCTGCCCCTCTGCTTCTTTTGGGAGGCCTTTTTCTTCGTCATGTTTGCTGACCCAGTGGCCCGTCCCACAGCTGCCCTGGTTTGTTGCCCTTCGGCCTCCTGTGCGTTGGGGGTCTTCATGCCTGCAGGGGGAGGAGAGACGATAAGAGACAAACACTCAGTATGACATAAGGTGAAGTTCTCCCAACAGCGACGTGTCTGTGTACCCTGCGCCAGAACCTAAAATTTCCCCATGAGCCTGGCAGCAGTGCTGGAAATTCTGGCTGCGTGCCTGCCAAGTGTTCTGCCTCCCAGGTTCTTTTAGGCTGCGGGAAGGAAGGGCGGCAGCAGCGGCAGGGGTGCTGGCTGGGGTTAGGAACTCTGCAGGAGGGGGCGGGCTACCTCCTTGTTCAGAACCCACTGCCTCCCATCACCGCCACTGGCGCCCACTCTCAATTCCCTGCAAAGCCCCTATCTCTTCACCGCCTTGACCCGCACGCACTCACTGTCGTCCTGCCCTGGACGCCTCAGTCTGCTGCCCATACGTCCGTTGTCTACCCAGGATCGCTTTCCTGTCCCCCAGTGTCCTCGCTTCCCCAGGCACACCTTCAATTTCTTGCCTGGCTCCTAACGCCACCCCCGTTTCCTATTTCCCAGCGCACTCCCCCACTCCAGCCTCACCCGGCGCCCGCCCCCACCCCTTATCTCCGGCAGGAGTCCACCCCATCCCCCTTCTCCATCCTGGAGCCCACCAATGGCCTTGCCCTGCCTGGCGTCCACCGCCCCGGATCGCGGGCCTCACGTGCCCAAATTGGACACCTCGCTGCTGCCTCCGCGGTGAGCCTGTGTCGAGAGAAGATCAGCAGGCGACGAGCCGGGTGCCCGCACGGGCTGGGAGGGGAGGATCCGTAGGCGGGGAGCGCGTCTAGGAGGGCGTCTGGGTAGGCGAAGAGGATGGCGGCGGTATCCCTAGCTCTGAGCTTCGCGGGCCCTCCGCCTCCCTGTCGGCGGCGGCGGCCCCTCTGCCACATCGGGCTCCCACCAGCCGCTGCCGCCGCCGCAGTCTCCTCCCTCTTCCCGTAGCGCAGCTTCCTGCCAGGAGTGAGGCCTCCCCTTCCTGCCAACCACCATTTGCCCACCCACATCCTTCCACTCCTAAGCCCACCACCCTGGTCCTAAGAGTTGCTCGTGGTCTCATGGTCCTGGCCCTTTGGGAAAGAAGTCGCGGAGCCCTCAACTACCCTCCCCTCCCCCATTGCCCCTCCTCTCTCCTACCCATTTCTGGACCCATTAGTTCCCTCTGTTCACCTCCAACTCCTCGCCTCATCTGTTTTCCTCTTCCAGGAATTAGTCTTTTCTTCTTCCCAGGACTTTTGTGTACTTATTTTTTATACATATGTATAAATGTAAAATCTTATGTAAAAATCTTATGTACTTATGTAAAATTTGTGGATTTTACATAAGTAAATGTGCTAGTTCTCAGTTTGCCATCTTGACCCAATCTCTGTGCCATTTTTTTAAATGACTGCTTATTCCTGGATTTTACTTCTTAGAAAATTTTCTCCCTTTTTCTTTTCTTTCTTTCTTCTTTTACTATATTGCAAACGAATATTTGCATGATGTTAACACTGTAAATTTCAGAAAATTGATGTGAAGAAAATAATCAAATGAAATTCATTCCAGCATCCATTCACCAGGGCTCACAGCAAAAATTTAATAGTCATTATTTCTTTTGGTCATTTTTCTAGGCTCTTATAAACCTGGAATAATTTTCCATATGCAATTTCATGTCCTGTTCTTTTCCATATAGAGTAAACATTCTCTCAGTGCATTAATTATTTCTGAATCCATTATTTCTCTTATTCATTTGAGAAATATTTATTGAGCACCTAATACATGTCTGGTCATCATTCTATAAAACTCAATTTTACAGTAACCGCAAGTTAACTTTTCTCCCATTACTGTACATTTCGTATAATGTTTCCACCATAATGGTAATATGATCCATTATCAGAAAGGAGAGCTTTGGAAAAATAACTTTACAAAAAAATAGGGAAAGTGATGGTTTTACACATCAGTGGAGAAAAATTGGGTATTCTTTAAGAGATGCTGATATAATTCTTTGAATATTCAGGGGAAGTTTTTTTTTTTTTTATTTGACACAGAGAGAGAGATTACAAGTAGGCAGAGAGGCAGGCAGAGAGAGAGGAGGAAGCAGGCTCCCTGCTGAGCAGAGAGCCAGATGGGGGCCTTGATCCCAGGACGCTGAGATCATGACCTGAGTCGAAAGCAGAGGCTTTAACCCGAAGGAAATAAAACACAAGAAAAAGCAAATGAACAAACCAAAGATCAGTAAACAATATGAATACTTAATAGGTACTGAATCATGTGAACAGTTACTGAATCAGGTGATGGGTTGAATATTAACAGAATAAGCTTAAAACAATAAAATATTTCCTAAAAGGGAGAATATGATCGATGAAATTCTTGACTCAACAAAGTATGAAAGAACATTAAAATATTAATGTCAGCATGAGAAAATATTTTCACATTTAGTGCTGATGCAAATGAAAATTCATCAAATTTTTTATGGAAAACAATTTCCAGAAACACTTTCCTTTATGTAAAGGTTTATTTAGTTCTGATTAACCCTTATTCCTGGGATATCACACTTGGCATCCCAACCAAAAGTGAAGGGGGCTTACTAGGGCTCAAGACTCTAAATTCTGTATCCTTAGTTTCAACAAGAGGTCATGATCTCTTCTGAGCTTCTAAGCCTTTTATCAGTTCCCTCTAGAGTACGTTAACTTCCCTAAGGGAAAAACATTCACCAAATTCACTGTTTCTCTCTTAAACCTGTTCTCCTCTATATCTTAGTGGGGTAACTATTTCCTATATTCTTAGTTTACAGTTGCCTTGGGAGATTTAGTTTTTGCTATTTCATCTAGTTTTTGTTTTTCAGTGAATGTTTCTTGAATTACTGGTTTCTATTGCTAAAATCCCAAACCTAATAATTTATTATAAAATATATGTGTTCAACTATTTGTAATAGCTCTAAACTGGAAATCACCCAAATTTCCACCAACAGTAGACTGGATATATATTGGAATATTCATACATGGGACTACAACTACATTCAACAACATGAATAAATCTTACAAATATGTTGAAAAATGAAGACAACAAAAGGGCACACATTTTTCTTTCTAATTTATTTAAACACCAGAAATAGTCAAACTCCTCTATTGCTTTAAAAGTTAAAATAACAGTTACTCTTGCAAGGATTTTTCCAAACAGATGATAACAATTCCCATTCCACCAGTACCTGATGAAAGAACACTTTTGTGGAGACATTTTTGAATGAGTATATATGGCAAGAAGGGTTCATATAAATGCTGAGCAGCAAAATTTGTTGAATTGTAACATCTTTAGGTATTGTGGCCCAGCCTCCAATCACAGTTCTTCTGGTAATAGTGCCCCCATTTTCCTCTTTGGAACAACTTAAATCTGACCTTTCAGAGCACTGAAACACTGTTAGAGTGATTGTTTTATGAGTAGGCAAACAACCAAGTCACAGACAGAGAAACAAAATGGTATTTTGCACAAACTCCCGGGTATGAGGTGGATGATCTTTTCCATTGGACATAAGTGAACCTGAGAGGATATGAAGATCAAGTTGCTCTATGAATCTTACCATCATCTCGAGACTAAGGATGTAAGCAGCACAGAGAAGAGATCAGAGCCAAGATAAGCAAAAAGGGAGATTGTTGTCCTAGTGACTCCACTCTAAAACATTACTCTAAGCTAACCATGGTAATATTCCTCCTGCAAGTGATTGGTTTTGCATTTGGCATATGATCTAATCCTGGCCAACTCAACATAATATGTCTGCTGGGGAGCTCTAAAAAATTGTCTTTCCTCTTAAGAAAGAGAAACAGGAAATGATACTTCCTTTTATTTTTTTTAGGATGCTATGCCATATATAACCCTTGAATTTTCTGTAACCAGCCTAAGGACAAAACCAGCATAATAAAGATGACAAAGGGAGGAATGGGAATGCTCTGAGCCCTTTGATCATTTATTTAGCTGCTGATCAGACCCATTTCTGGAGTCCTACTTCTGATTTCAAGTTATGAGAAAGAAAAAAAATTTTTCATAGTTAAAGCAATTTGAGTCTGTGTTTACTATTACTTGCAATTCAAGGTATCTTAAATGGCAAAGGGTTTGTTTAATAAATGTATGTTTATCTGTGCTTTATACATAAAAATACATATATAAAAATATCAAGCTTGATGTAAGGTTAAGAATAAGTAAAATTTGAAGACAGAAGTTAAATGAAAAATTAGGATGTTACTAATTAACTTAACTGTATTGAGGGATTTTAATGGAATTTATTTACCTACATAAATGATAATGTATAAAATTTACATACACAAATTATAAATTTATAAACATATCATTATAATCACATTTAAAAAATAATTTGAAAGCTATTTTTCCAACAAAAGCAAAACAATTGAAAAAATAATTTTTGAGAGTTATTTTTAGTGAACTCATCTTTTAACTAGCTTGATATAAGTTATAACTAGCTGCTATTTATTCATATATCAGTGACATTTTTTCTTTGCATCATTTGGCACAAATTCCTTTGTAGAATTAAATATATGCTCTTTTAATACTCAAAGCCCACGTTACACACAAGGGCATGGAGGATAAAACATAAAGGTAGTCAAGGACAGCCAATAGGCACACATAGGCCACTTCTCATGATATGACTTCAGGAATAAGCAATGGATCAAAAGTCCTCCAATCACAGCCACCTACTTGCTAAGGTATCATAATACTGATCTTGCATACATTTTGTATATCTTCCATGAACTCAGTGTCAGTGTTGCTCATGGGATATGCAAGAAAAGCCAATGAGAATGATTTTAAAAATAAGATTTTTGGGCGCCTGGGTGGCTCAGTGGGTTAAAGCCGCTGCCTTCGGCTCAGGTCATGATCCCAGGGTCCTGGGATCGAGGCCCACATCGGGCTCTCTGCTCAGCGGGGAGCCTGCTTCCTCCTCTCTCCTCTCTCTCTGCCTGCCTCTCTGCCTACTTGTAATCTCTCTCTCTCTGTGTCAAATGAATAAATAAAAAAAAAATCTTTAAAAAAAAAAAAGATTTTTCCAGATACATTTGAGCTTTGGAGGTAAGATTACTTTTCATCTCCCACACCAGGGATCAATTTTCTCCCCCTTTGGGGGCCATACCATCCTAGTTGAGAATGTTGATCTAGGGGTTGTGAGGTAAAACAAGAAGATTCAATTGGATAGTAATTGTAATAGGAAGCCTTTGGAGAGTTTTAAGTTTTAAATATAATCTCGTTTATATTTTTAAAAGATCGCTGGCTGTTCTATAGAGAATTGAAGGAAAGGCAAGTAGACCTTAGTTTCCCACACCCAATTTAATCAGGGGTAAGGACTAACCTTCTTTTCTATAATTTTAAATTACTGAATCCAAGTGCTTCTCCCTCCAAGCTGCCAAAGCATTAGGTCATGTGTTTACTGTTTTTGTTTTCAGTTCTCTGTTCATTGTTGGTCCCTGGGGATTTTCCTCACACTCTTTAAAGCTCAGCTATATATTTAATAGGTGATCTGTCATATTTTTGCAAACATTTTAAAGTGATGTTAA
Source organism: Ailurus styani (assembly GCA_002007465.1). NCBI lineage: Eukaryota > Metazoa > Chordata > Mammalia > Carnivora > Ailuridae > Ailurus > Ailurus styani. The sequence continues at coordinate 312,808 of LNAC01000857.1, read as the reverse complement.
TGAAAGAGTATTTCTCTATTCACATTTTAGTCTCTTTTAAGCCAACGGATTAATTAACTACTCCTGTTGACAACTAGTGGTGTAGTTTTCTCTCTTCATGATGAAGATATGAGGATTATAGGGGAATCAGAAAAGTCAAACCCATACTTTCAGAAGGTTCTTTTTTTTAAAGAATATTTTTATTTCTTGAAGATTGGGAAAAAAATCTCTTAAACAGAACACAAAAAAGGCTTAACTATTTAAAAAGGTTGATAAATTGCACTACATTGACATTGAGAGCTCTTATTTAACAAAAGACGCCATTAATGGAGTCAAAAGCCATGACACAGACTGGGGGAATATATTTGTAATACGTCTACCCAACAAAGGCTCTTCACAAGAAAAATATCTCAATGAGCACACATTAAGGTGTTTGCTGTCTTTAGTCACATTGAGAAAGCAAGGTAGAACAATGAGATACTATTATAGTACGAAGTCTGGGCAAGGATATGGAGCAAGTGGCATTCTCATATATTTCTGGTGAAAGTATACACCGTTACAAAAACTTTGGGAAAATATTGGCAGTAGAAACTAAAACTAAACAGGTGCCTACATTCCAACTCAAGAAATTTGTGTCTAGGTAGGGTCCAACAGAAACATGTAGCTGTGTCTTCTAAAGGTAGGCATAAGTATGCTCCCATTAGCTCTGTTTAAGAAGGTTCTTCTTGAATATCTTCTGTTGCCTCTTTAATGAGTGAGCTAAGCAGTTCACAGTTTATCTCAGAAGCCTCTTTTAAATTGGTTTTATAAAGGACATTAAAGTCCTTTAAAATATTTTTAATATTTTCAATATTTTATTTTGTATTTTATTTATATTATATGGAATATATACTTATATTTCGATATATACTTATATTATATATAATAATTTTATATAATATAATAAATTTTTATATATTTTACATATAATAAGTCAATATGTTTATATATAAGTGTATTATATTAATAATTAATTATATTACATATGTTATGTAATATGTAATATAATATATAATGTATTGTCATATTAATATATAACACAATATTATATATAGTATGTAATATATAATGTATAATTAATAAATACATTACAGGTTATATAAGTATATACTAATTATATTAATTAATAATATATTATATACTATTACATATAAGTGTATATTAACATATACTTATATATGATTATGTATTTATATACTTATATATATAATTAATTATATACTGATATGTAATATAATAATTATATAATACAAATATATTTATATTCAATGAAAATACTTTAAGATATTAAAATATTAATCCCCTAGACTATAACCCATTGAAACTAATGTTCAGTGTGTTGTACAGTATATTAACTACACAAAGTTAAGAAATTGTGGGCAAAATGGGTGAAAGGGCTCAAAATCTACAAACTTCCAATTATAAAATAAATAAGTCATGGGGATGTAATGTGTACCATGATGACTATAGCAAATGTACTGCATTGCATACTTAAAAGTTGCTAAAAGAGTAGATCTTAAAAGTTCTCATCACAAGGAAAAAATTTTGTAACTATGTATGGTGATCATTTCAGAATATTTACAAATATCAAATTATTATGTTGTATACCTGAAATTAACATAATGTGTCAATGATGTACTTCAATAAGCAATTATTTTTTTAAAAAGACATTTCACTTTGATTCTCCTACTAAGTCCATGTATAATGGCTGTCAAATAGACCCTCATTCCTCTGGCTTCATATGTTCCAATGACTTGTTTAATTGGTAAGTTTGCTAGTAGTCAGACATGTGAGAAACCTTCTGAGTTGTCTCTTGGATTTATCTCTTTTGGGCAGAAGATGAAATCCAATTTATATTCAAACATAGAATAAGTTTTGCAGGCCAGGGGAACCTGTCTATCGGGGAAGACTGCAGTTATTCAGTTCTGCCTATGACTAGGTAAAGTATGAGGAAGTCCTTGTGTCTTCATAGCTAAGCATGTTCTCCAATCCAGTTTTTATCAATTATAAAGGAGGTATTTTGACCTCCATTTGTGTAATTAATATGCTTGTCTCTCAAATGGTTACAAACTTACAAAATGGAAAAGGATTTTATTTATCAGTATTCTGAAACCTCAACCAAAACATTATGCTGAGCTGTGGCAAAATTTTAATCTGGGAGGGAAGGAATAATCCTTATGGGTGTGCTAGGATGTGGATTACCTCTCTAATATAAATACAGGAGTCCCTTATGGTTTGGGGTTATTAGGAAATATATTGTCATCTCTAACATAGGAAAGAAGACTTTTGGCATTCCAAAGTGGCACTTTGTAATTATTTCTAGTAATGACCTGGGAAAGGGTTGGAAAATTCTGATCATAACTCTTTAATATAATGCATACAAAAAACTAGTTGGACTGTGTGATCCTATCACAAATATAATCACTACTACCATATCACCTCCATTTTAAACTTATACTCAGAAAGGACAATATCACTTGGGCTTGGGAGATGGGGAATGGGATGAGACCTGGGCAATACACTTTGAATAATTCTATATGTAAGTATTGGTCTCTGTCCTTTACCCAGACACAGTATAAGTTCAAGACCTGTCTAAATCCTTCATGCTTTTGAATAGCCAATTATGTTAAATCCTATTATGTTAAATCCTTTAAAACTAGCTATTTTAAATCCATGACAAAATCAGCTTGGGTACTTGCTGCCCATTAATATGATAGCTTCGTTAAGTTCTCACTTGGTTCCAATAGAAGAACCATAAGACATTCCAAAGAGGTAAAGCTGGGAATAAAAATTTGCATAAATTTTTGTGGTCAGTTTCTCTTTCACCAGGCCATTACATCAGCATGATGCACCCAACATGAGGCAGAAAGAGTCCAAATGCGTCATTTGTTATTTTCCTTGAGATGTCATTTGGCTCAAGTTTATCAGAAAATCTGGAACCTGTTGTCATAGACCAACCCTCATCAATTTCTCTTCCACCAGTTATCTTCTCTAAGAGCAAATTATACAGGTAATCCTTCAAAATATGTCCAGAATTCGAACCATTCTCATCATACCAGACAGGATTAACACACCATTATCTGTTACCTGATATACTGGATTACTTCTGAAAAAAAATCCCTTTTTCCATCCATGTACCCAATACAGACAACTCTGCAGAGTTGCAAGAGTGTGCCTGTTAAAATACGAGGGAAATTGTGTCGTGCCTATGCTGAAAATACTCAAATGGCTCCCCATCACACTCAGCATAAAAGCCAAATTCCATTCTAGGACTTCTAAGGCTCTAAGCTATCAGCTTCTGCCAGATGCCCATCACCTCTCTGAAATCACTTCCTAATATTCCCTACCTCGCTCACTTGGCTCCAGCCATGCTGGTATCATCAGTGTTCCTTGAGCATGTCAGGCTTACTCCTTCCCTGCTGTCCCTCTACCTGGAATGCTCCTTCCCTGGACAGCCGCAGGGCCGGTCCTATCACTGCCTTGGTCTTTACTCAAAATCCACATTCTCAGTGAGCCCCTCCCTGGACTCTACCTATCCAATATCAGCCTCCTACCTGGGATTCCAATTCCCCTTTTCCTTTCTTAACACTTTTCACTTT
>LNAC01000857.1:284316-308662 GCA_002007465.1 Ailurus styani | reverse complement strand
GTATATTTTAGTGAAGTGTGTCGTGGGGAAACCAGAGAGAGGGTCTTGAAGGGACTTTCCACAGCAGGACTGGGGAAAGGCAAGAAGGAGAAAAAGAGGACACGGACCCATGTTTTGGGGCAACGACTCTCTGAGGGACTTTACTGGGGTTACTGCACCCTCTCCCCACCAACCACCACCCCTCTAGGTGGGATTATACAGCTGAAGGAGTTAGTTATACAAAGTCACAATTTGCAGCCCAACTGCCCCATGCCATTCATCTTACCTGGAAACAGAGCTGCACAAACTTCCATCACAGCTTCTCTGTGTGCCTGGGGTGGGCAAGACTGGACAGGATGTACCTGTGAAGGGTCAGTAGCCACCAGCTTTGTCGGGGTATAGCCTGAATGGGACTTCTGGAGGCAGCAGACCTCCATTCAGTGAAGCACTGGGTGGAGCCACCTGTGGTTTCAGGCAGCTGCTGAGAGAAGCATGGACTGTCAAATACTCCCCATGTCCTGGAGAGAAACACTGGGCTCCATCCGCTGTTGCCCCTCCTCTGTAGGGAGGCAAGGCACAGTCCAGTAGGAAAAAGAACAGTGAGGGGACTTCTGTACCTGTGGTCAGCAAGGTTCCATTTTTTTTTTTGGATAAAATACTTTCCAAACCCAAGGTGGCATATCTCTTAAGTCCCGAGCACCCCGCTGACCCCATTCCCCACAAGAACTGTTTATGCGGTGTAGGGGGAATGAACCGAAAACTTCAGGTCCAAGATTTACTGCACCTGGGTCTTCTGGGAAAAGTGAGGAGGCTGCTCACAGACCCCTGCTCATGGGGTGTCAGGTCAGTGTGTTTAGGCTGAGGCTTGGGGTTCTACTCGGCAGGTGTGGCATGAGTTCCCTGAGGTAAGAAATGCCTTTTAGGTATAAAGTTGGCTCCTGCTTAACTCTTGAGTCATCCCTGTCGAAATGCCATTCTAGGGAACTTCCAGTCCATCTTGTTCTTTGACAGCTATCACATCCTTTCTGCACAGAGCCAGGGAGAATAATGTGGATACTGCCAGAAGTCCAGCTTTCACCTGGGCCTCCCCATCTCTCATGGGCCCCACTCCCCACACCTCCTTTTCCGTGTTCTTACTTCCTCTGTCAGTCTTTCTCCTTGGAATTCTTTCTTCCTCAGCATTCCTCCCCTTCTGGCTCCTTACTCATGCATAGACCCTCCCTTAGAGTATCCTTTAGCCCCTCTCCAGATTCCTGCCAACTTCTTTTCTCTCCCCTTGCTCTGGACCTCTTCTAAGCTTCTTTGTGTCCCTCTCTAAGGCATTCTGTCTGTTTTCCTCTAAGCCCCAAGATCTCACTCTCCTTCTGTTATTTTCCACCCCCTCCCAGTTGGGTGCCTCTCTCTTGGGTCATCCCTCCCCCAGGGAGCCTCTCAACTTCTGGCCCTGCCCCCACCTCTTCCTAAGCAGTCACCTCCCCTTTTCCCTCCCCCCACAGCCCATCTCTAGTTCCTTCTCCTCCCCTCCTCCAGACCAGGGCAGCTAAGTCCTATTCCATTTTTAGATGGCTGATTATGATACTAGCTGAACTTTATTCATGGCCTGCATTTACAGCTGTCCCTTCCTTTCATGCCCCGTCCACCAAACACACCCAATCTTTTCAACATGACAAAGTCCTTACACACAGCATGTCATGTCCACATAAATTGTATTTTTCAGAACAAGACAACAGTAATGCTGGCAGAGATGTTGAATTAACAGGGACCCTTAAGCTTTCAATACACTGAAAAGCAACATTATTTTGCATGTCTACAAAGTATACATTTGTTTTCACAAATGTGGCAAAGTTTACCCTAACAGTTAGGACTTTTTCACCAAATCATAGACATAGATATGGAAATCGTCATCAAACTTGATGAAATACACAGAGGGTTTGGCTTCTACTTGGTGAATGACCATGCCAATCCGTTTGGAGCCATCTTCTTTGGTATATTCCACATGTTTACCTATCAGGCCATCTACAACTCCTCCCGGCTCCCTCTCTGCTGGAGGAGACTCACTGGACTCTGGCATAATACGGAGGTCTCCTTCTCTGTAATCATCTAGAAGCTGGTACATGTACAAGACAGGATCTTTCTCATAGGTAATATAAAACCAGGCTTTCATGATAGGTGCTTGGGCTAAGACCATTCCCCTCCATTCATCCTTAGAACCATGCTCACCCTCAAACATATGTTCCACAGCTTTACCAATTATGGTGTTTGCCAGGTTTGCATCACTGACTTGAGATGATGCCACCCTGTCGGAAAGAATTTTAAGAGACAAAACTCTTTCATCTCTGTGAAGTTCCAGTCCATAGACACAGTCAATTCCGTCATATTTCACCAGATAAAGAGAGGGATTTATAGGCACCTGATCCAGAACGGTTCCCTTCCACTGGGTGATGGGCTCATCACCTTCCTTCCATCCATGAGAAATTCTGCAGCCCACGATGTTCCTGCAGGGCTGGGACGAAGGTCTGCCCCTCTGCTTCTTTTGGGAGGCCTTTTTCTTCGTCATGTTTGCTGACCCAGTGGCCCGTCCCACAGCTGCCCTGGTTTGTTGCCCTTCGGCCTCCTGTGCGTTGGGGGTCTTCATGCCTGCAGGGGGAGGAGAGACGATAAGAGACAAACACTCAGTATGACATAAGGTGAAGTTCTCCCAACAGCGACGTGTCTGTGTACCCTGCGCCAGAACCTAAAATTTCCCCATGAGCCTGGCAGCAGTGCTGGAAATTCTGGCTGCGTGCCTGCCAAGTGTTCTGCCTCCCAGGTTCTTTTAGGCTGCGGGAAGGAAGGGCGGCAGCAGCGGCAGGGGTGCTGGCTGGGGTTAGGAACTCTGCAGGAGGGGGCGGGCTACCTCCTTGTTCAGAACCCACTGCCTCCCATCACCGCCACTGGCGCCCACTCTCAATTCCCTGCAAAGCCCCTATCTCTTCACCGCCTTGACCCGCACGCACTCACTGTCGTCCTGCCCTGGACGCCTCAGTCTGCTGCCCATACGTCCGTTGTCTACCCAGGATCGCTTTCCTGTCCCCCAGTGTCCTCGCTTCCCCAGGCACACCTTCAATTTCTTGCCTGGCTCCTAACGCCACCCCCGTTTCCTATTTCCCAGCGCACTCCCCCACTCCAGCCTCACCCGGCGCCCGCCCCCACCCCTTATCTCCGGCAGGAGTCCACCCCATCCCCCTTCTCCATCCTGGAGCCCACCAATGGCCTTGCCCTGCCTGGCGTCCACCGCCCCGGATCGCGGGCCTCACGTGCCCAAATTGGACACCTCGCTGCTGCCTCCGCGGTGAGCCTGTGTCGAGAGAAGATCAGCAGGCGACGAGCCGGGTGCCCGCACGGGCTGGGAGGGGAGGATCCGTAGGCGGGGAGCGCGTCTAGGAGGGCGTCTGGGTAGGCGAAGAGGATGGCGGCGGTATCCCTAGCTCTGAGCTTCGCGGGCCCTCCGCCTCCCTGTCGGCGGCGGCGGCCCCTCTGCCACATCGGGCTCCCACCAGCCGCTGCCGCCGCCGCAGTCTCCTCCCTCTTTCCGTATAGGAGTGGACTTTCAGTTTCCTGTTGGTAAAGAGGCCTCCCCTTCCTGCTAAACACTAGGCAAGCAGCCTTCCTAATCCTGAATGAACTCCTGGTCTGCTCCTCCACTTTCAAAATTCAGATCCTTGGTACTTATAGGTTGTCCTTTCGTCTTCCTGTGTATCTGCACCATCTCAGGCTCTCTAGCTCCACCTCTCATCTCCCCTGCTGGAGAGCCTTTTCATTTTTCGCATACTGTGCACACTTTTTGTATACACAGAAATTGATCAAGAAATGCCCCAAATACATATGAATACAGAAATCTTTTATATTCGTAGAAAAATATATGTATGTACATATATATATATATATATATATATACACATTGTCTCTATGTAGTTTCAGATTATCATATCCCCAGACACATAACCCCCAATGCACATCTCTCCAATCACACAGTACACAGACATAATTCTCTGTTTACACATAAGCAGAAATAAATATAATAAGAGTTTTTCCAAAGCAGGCTTAGGCATCTTAGATTTGGAGATCTAGCTTTGGAGAAATAGTGTCTTATTTTAAACTGAGGGAGTTATTCTTGAATGTGATTACAATTAGTAACAACCTTAAGTAGTTTTGCATAGAATGGAATCCATTTTGAGTCTTATTTGTAACGTTTTCTGTTGTATATAGGTTTTTTCAACAATATCTTATTATTCTCTAAAATATCAATATTATGGTACTATATCTGGTAGGCTGTTATCAGTTACTTGCTAGATGAAAGCAATCGTGGGGTGCCTGGGTCTGCCTTCAGTTCAGGTCATGATCTGGGGGTCCTGGGACCAAGCCCAGGGTTGGGCTTCTTTCTTAGTAGTGAGCTTGCTTCTTCCTCTCCCTTTGCCCCTCTTCCCTTGTGTTTTCTCTTTCTCTCTCTCCCTCAAATAAATAAATAAATAAAATTTAAAAGTAGGACAGCAACCTCAAACTGATTAAAAATAAATGTTATTTATTGGTTCATTATTTGAAAAATCTGATAGGTATCAGGTAAGGGTTAATTTACCTGCTTAGTTTCTTGAGCTGAATTGTGTACCCTCCAAATTCATAGGTTTATGTCCTAGTCCCTAGTACCTCAGAATGTGAATGTATTTGGAGGGAGGGCCTTTAATGCAGTAACTAATGTAAAATGTCCTCACATGTGTAGGCTTTAATCCAATATAACTGGTGTCTTTATAAGAAGAGGATATTAGAAAATAGACACACATGAAAAAAAGACCATGCAAAGACAGAGGGAGAAAATGGCCATCTACAAGCCAAAGAGAGAAGCTTTAAATCTTGGACTTGGACACGTTAATACTGGATTTATATCTTTTAGAACTGGGAGAAAATAATTTGCATTATTTAGGCCACTGAGTCTATGTTACTTTTTTATTGCAGTCCTAATAAATAAATACTCGGGAATGACATCTAAAGCCAGTTTTGTTTTTTCTTCTATTTTCTCTCTGATATCAGTTTCATCCTGAATTTTTGTTACAATATGGCTGTCAACAACTTTGGCAGTTATATACCTCCCTATTATTACGCAGTGACAGAGTGAACCTTTACAACAACATTTGATCAAAATTTTGCTTTGCTTTGATTGGGACCAGCATAGATCCTTTGCCTGCTCTTGTAATGTGGATAAAGATAATGCCATGCTCACTTATCTTAGGTCCAGTGTATATACTTATTTGAAAAATGGTCACATTAACAAAGTGGATCCATTTGAATAATTGGCTTATGCTGATCAAGTGGTACCCCTAAAGTTAGAGGTGGGGTCAATCTCACCAAAATGACATAGGTACTCCACAATCAAAGAAGATTGAAATGGATATTGGGACCCATCAACCAGGCGATGGGTGTTAAGGAGAGCACATGTTGTGATGAGCACTGGGTGTTATTCACAACTAATGAATCGTTGAACACTATATCAAAAACTAATGATGTACTATATGTTGGTTAATTGAATATAATAAAAAATTTAAAAAATAAATTGTGTGTTAAAAAAGAGAAATGGATATTGGTGAGGTAATCAACAATGTCTACAGAAATTCCAGGATATTATTTTGAAAAACAATCTGAAAACTTCTATGATTCTTCTAAGATCTGTTTTTCTCTGATACTGTGCATAGATATGCTATTGCCAATTAATTTCAGATTTTTTTGACTAGCTCATAACAATTTACACTCTTTCAAAATTTTTATTTCTTTTTTTTTAAATAAAGATTTTATTTATTTGACAAAGAGAGACCCAGCGAGAGAAAGAACACAAGCAAGGGTCGTAGAAGAGGGAGAAGCAGGCTTCCTGCAGAGCAGGGAGCCCAATGCGGGGCTCGATCCCAGGACCCTGGTATGACCTGAGCCGAAGGCAGATGCTTAACGACTGAGCCATCCAGGTACCCCTCAAAATTTTTATTTATAAACTATTTTAACTTGTGGCTATATTTACACAATTCCTTGTGACATCTGCTCTCTTTGGGCTTCATTTATAAAACTCTTTCACAGAAATTTGGACCAGCTTCCTACGGTTATCGTTTCACATTCATGGTTTTGAATTGTCTGACTCCATAAGGAGAGTAGGATCAGATCAGTACATTAAATATTCCAGGATCAGAAGTACAGTAGGATCAGATTAGTACGTTAAATATTCCAGGGCCTCAAAGCTCACATTGTGCATAGAAACTAACAACGATCTTCTATCTTGAAACAGTTTTCTGACCTTTTGCTGAGAGTCACTGTCTTTAAAGGGAATCTGAAATAACTAGTGAGTCTTAACCTCTGTACCTTCTTGGGAATTAAGGTAAAATGAGAATAATTTGATAATAAGCCCATTGGGTACTTGCATGAATGACTTATTCCACCTTGTGCCTTCTCCAAGCTATAAAGGTTTTAAGGGAAGATATGTTTTTCATATACTACCTTCTCTTTAGACATGACCTTATTTAGCCTTTTCTCAAACTGACCCCACATCTTGCCATTTGCCTTTGAGATTTCATTGCACAAAAGTTTTGGGCTTCCTGTCCCCCTTTAAACAGTTATTACACCTTAGAGTACCCCAGAAATGTTCAGAACTCCACAGCATTTTATGTATTTTCCATGTGTTAACTCAACTATACATCCGTTAAGAAATTCCAGTTAAGTTCCTCAAGCTGAATACGTATAATGGTATTTGCATGGAATTATGGTATAAACTCTATCTGGAAGAAAGCAAGAACTATTCCATAGTTTTTTGGTTTGGTCACTGGACTAGCACTCTACTTCTAAAGCACATGTTTTTTAGGGAAATGGTTACAGTTATCTTTAAGAAAGGGGGAAGGTTGTTGATCCTCACAACTCTCTCTCCCATTGCTTTGTTGCACTGGTAAATAAGGGCATCTTCTCACTATGACTGACACTGGTGAAGTTGTCCATCTAACGAATGACTCAAGCTGGAATTACTGGCCTGGATGTGATAACTGCAGCCCATTTAGAAGTCTCATTGAAAGAATGTGTGGCCAGTTGATATATATTTGTGGACTTTGTCATCATGTGTTCAGTTCCCTACAAGGCTACTTCTCACCATGAAGCTGTGACAGGAAGGTACTCTGCAAGACAGCATTGAAATATTTTTTTATTTATCCATGTGCATATACTACATAGACCTCTAATACCTCAGATTTGGGGGGAGGGTGAGCAATTCAATGTCTTCAAGTCACAGAGCCATGAGGAAAAGGGCATTCTAGAGCTGTGCTTTACATATATCTTTAGTTTTAATTTGTGAGGAAAAGGTTGGCTGTTTCTGATCATAATTTAATCCATGAATAAACCAGGGCTAAAATAATTAATATTTAAAAATATATTTATATTTTATATTTTATTTATTTATTTGACAGAGAGAGAGAGAGAGAGAGTAGCAGAGGGATAGAGTGAATTTAGAGGACCTAAATGCATATTTTGAGGTCCTATCTCCCACTGTGATGATATTTAGGGATGGGGCCTATGGGAGATAATATGGGCTAGAAGAGGTCATTAAGGTGAAGTCCTCATGATAGGGTTAGTGCCCTTATATGAAAAAGAGGAGACATCAGAGATCAGTCTCTACCATGCAGGCATACAGTATGAAGGTGGTCATCTGCAAGCTGGGAAGAAAGTTCTCACCAGGAACCAAATTGCCTAGCACCTTGATCTTGAACTTCTAGCCTCTAAAATCATGAGAAATAAATTTCTGTTGTTTAAGTCATCCAGTCTATGGTATTTTGTTATGGCAGCCCAAGCAGACTAATATAAGTTTTGACGTTGGCAATGAGCCTTAACTGATTTTCCTTCCAGGTCAGCTCCTACTTCTTTTCCAGGTATATACGTGTGTCCTTGATCTTACCCTGTTTCAAAGAGCCAATTTATTTAAATCCTACACTAACTGTTATAACTCCTTGCCAAACTCACTTGATTCCTTCTGTTGGAAGTACTGGGAAAGGGAGCTTCAGTGTGTTAAAATCTTCTTTCCCCTCAATTGTAAGCTATTTCTTGATTTCTATGGAAAGAACACAGTTGTATTCAATTTCCGTCTTCTCAGCAGAGAAGGGCTTGAGCCTCATGAGAATCTAAGCACTGCAATTTATCTTTAGATGTCGAAATGGTTCATTCTATTCTGCCCAAAAGTTTAAGATGATGAACTTTGTGTGACCACAGTTCAATTCTTGGGAATCAGGACTTCCGGATTCTTCTGCAGAAAATAGAGCATTTCTACTGGGCTTTGTATAGAGGTAGGGGCATTCACTTACTTTGGGACACAATCTTTCGCCTAGTAAAACCGACTTCTTGGAGAAAAAAACACAGAAATACTTGGCAATAGGCCAAGTGAGCGTCCTGTATTTATATTTATTATATTAACAGACTGTGAAGGAGCTCCTGGGGAGAGTCCAACATCAACAGGCAGCATCACAGTCACAGCCTGAGGAGGACCTTCACAGGCCTTGGACTCACAGATCCATCTCAACTGATTTTGGCTGTGGTCTGAGAATCTACATGAAACTGATGGGAGCATATTCAGTCAGCTCTTGGGGATGCCACTGCCTTTAGCCTTCCTAACTTCCTAAAAATTATTGTTAGTCAGCAACAAGTAGGTGAAGGGGATTGAGGTCTATACAGATAGTATTTCAAAAAACTTAGAAAGGTTCTTATTTTCCAGTGATACTCTGAGGCCACTGGAAAACCTCTTTAAGTGTCACTTTGCCCTTAGATAAGATCTTTTTAATATCTTCCAGTGACTTTTAGGAGGTCAATTTATTTGGTCTGTTAATTGTAAAGCAAATTCTTTAAAATGGTAAGGATATGCAAGGCTAATGAGTGTAAATGATTGTTAGAAAGGATTTCATTGAACTGATACATTAACTGCTTGCATTGAGATTTCTGATTAAAATACTTTCTTATGAAATAATTGTCTAGGTGTTGAAATAACTGAAAAAAATCATAAAATGAGAAATAATTGTTTAAATATTTTAAATTGCTTGTTGAAGTACATTCAAAATACTTGAGTGCTTGGCTCCTTTTGGAACTGAACTATAGTTTCTTTCCCTAAATAATAATAGTTAATTCCCTAGGACTAAACTCTAGACTGTACAGCCTAACCTCCTAGAACTAAAATTTTAATGTGCCTATGAATCATCTGTGTGTGTGTGGTCTTATTAAAAGTGCAGATTCTGATTAATTAGGTCTGGAGTAGGTTCTGAGGTTCTGAATTTCTAACAAGATCTCAGGTGATGCCCAGACTGCTAGTGCATGGACTACATTTTGAGTAGCAAGAGGTAGAGTTTCCATTAAATAGCTTCTTGACCAAATAAAACTAGGGTAGAACGTCTCCTAAAGAGCCTTGGTTAATGAGGCTTTTCTCTCATCAATCTGAAAAGAAGACCTAGTTCTGGGAACCATAAAAGGCTAGAAGAGCTTATTACCTGGCTTTTTATACCTATTGCACCAACATCTGGGATGTTGTATTGTGTTATTTTATAAACCTCCCTGTATTCTTTAAAGGCCTGAGACATAGGTGTTGTGGGTATTTACAAATGAAAGTCAGTAAGCTTAAATATACTCTTCTTATGTAAATCAACATCTTAAAGCAGTGGTGTTTGAAAATTTTGCCTCATGTACCTACTAGTAATCTGAAATACTAATGCACTCACTTGCATATTTTAGGATAGCGTAAAAATGTTTTCATTACAGGGGCGCCTGGGTGGCTCAATTGGTTAAGTGTCCAACTCTTGATTTTGTCTCAGGTCATGATCTCAGGGTCCTGGGATTGAGCCCCACGTGGGGCTCCCCTCTCAGCAAGGAGTCTGCTTGTCTCTCTCTCCCTTTGCCCCTTTCCCTGCTCGTGTTCTCTCTTTCTCTCCCTCAAATAAATAAATCTTTAAAAAAGATATTTTCATTACAACTTTCTATACTTAGAAAGGATGTACTTTCTTTTGTACTCTTAATACTGAAATTTTAAAATGAGGTTATATCACTTTTTAAAGTGGATGCAACTAAATAAAAATGCCATATGTATTAGATATCTACCATCATCCATTTGAAAAAATGCAGAAAATCTTTATTGGAAATAATTATTTTTGAATTTGAATTTCTATCTTATACTTGTCACAAAAATTTATCCTAATGTAATATGTTGATGCCTGAACATTTTTTCACTCATACTTCTTTGCAATGAAAACATATGCATATTGTAATTGAAAGTTTTCAAAATGTCTCGTCATCACAAAGCACTAACAGGGGAGTGGACAATAACTATGGCTCTCTAGTCAGCCTCTCCAGGCACAAGCAGGTGAAACCCCAACACATCAACTCGAAGAAGACCAGGGCTAGCAGTAGCCACAGTGCCTGCCCACAGAATTTGCTGATGTGACCCCAGTGGCTCCGGGGGCAGGGGAGCAGGGTGTTCCAATGAACCATCCAGGGAATGGCAACGAAGCTAACAGGGATAGACTGACAGCAAAGAGGACTCATTGGGAGGAGACTCACATCTGTGAGAAATACTGGACAGAGTTCTTCAGCTTCTTTGAGTTCTTAGAAAACAAGAAAAATTGCACTAAAAATCCACCTGTCCTCACCATGAATGACAGTGAAGGGCCAGTGCCTTCAGAAAACTTCTCTGGGACTGTGCTGAGCCACCAGCCACACAGTCCAAACAGTAAGGATGGTCACAGGGAGGATAGAAGCAGCTTGGGGAGATGAAGAAGAAGCCAAGTCTGTAGTGTACTTGAAGACAGAGACTGCCCTGCCATCCATGTCCCAGGAGGTAAGCTATTTACCCAAAGGCAAAGTGGTCAATACTAACATCACTTTTCAAGCACTGTGGGGCACCCCAAGGTGGCGGTGAATCAGTAGAGCACAGATGCTCTTCCAGTCCCTTGCCCTGTGCCAGCAGCATCCTGTGGGTGCTCGAGCAGATCCTGTGCCTGCAGCAGCAGTAGCTAAAGCAGATCCAGATCACCAAACAGATCCATGTTCAGGTGAACATGTGGGTCTCCCACACCCTCCACTCCAGCATGGTGGGAGTGGACATTCTTAAGACCTTGGGCAACTGCATGTCCCAGCAGGTTTCCATGACTATGGCTTTGCTCAGCCAGAAAGCTGGAAGCCAGGGACTGACTCTGGACACCTTGAAACAAACCAAGCTACCTCATGCAAACATCCCTTCCATCACCAGCTCCACGTCCCAGGGGCTGGTGCCTTCACCTCGAAGCTGGATGGGACAAGGGTGTTGCCAAAAGTCATGTCCCACCTTCCTGGTTCTTTGCTACCTCAGAATCCAGGCTCTGTGCTCTTCCAGAGCCCTTTCTCCACTGTGGTGTTAGATCCATTCAAGAAAGGGAAGGGAAAGCCAGCAAACGTGTCCCTGGTGGAGGTCAAACCCAAAGATGAGGCCATCCTCTGCAAGCACAAATGTAAGTACTGTAGCAAGATTTTTTGGACTGATAGCTCCTTGAAGATCTACCTCCCCTCTCATATGGGAGAGAGACCCTTCATGTGCTCTGTCTGTGGCCACTGGTTCACCACCACGGGCAACCTAAAGGTGCATTTTCATCGACATCCCCAGGGGAAGTCGAATCCCCAGCTCTTTGCCAAGTTCTATGACAAAATTGTGGCAAGCAGTAGCATTCCCTATACACTCTCTGTACCTGTCCCCATAGATGAATCAAATCTCTCTTTAGACAGCAAACCAGTCTTTGTAACAGGGACCCCCAACATAGGGCTACATCAAAATCTCTCTTCAGGGACTAACTCCAAGAAACGCATGGGCAGGTACCTACAGCCCTGGCCTTCTCCAGAAAGTGAGGATGGATCCCTACTGTCTGTGGTGGGGCCAAACCACAATTCCCCAAGTGTTGGTGGCTTTCAAGGGAGTAGAACACCTGAGCTGGGGTCAGAGACCCTGAAATTGCAGCTGGTGGTGGAGAACATCAACAAGGTCACCACCAAGCCAAACAGATCTCTCTCTTTTTATATATATATCTTATTTATTTATTTGACACAGAGAGAGAGAGAGAGAGAGAGAGAGATCACAAGTAAGCTGAGAGGCAGGCAGAGAGAGAGGAGGAAGCAGGCTTCCTGCCAAGCAGAGAGCCTGATGCGAGCCTCGATCCCAGGACCCTGAGATCATGACCTGAGCCGAAGGCAGAGGCTTTAACCCACTGAGCCACCCAGGCACCCCAAACAGATCTCTTTTGCCACTGGGTCTTTAAGCTGCCAAAGCTCCCTCAAAATGCATTACTGCCCCCACACTGGAAAGAGACCATTCCAGTGTAAGAACTATGGTGGAGTCCTCTCCACCAAGGGCAACCTGAAGATGCACCTCGAGGTCCACAGAACCAACACGTCCAGGAGGAATCAGCATTTGTGCTCTATCTGCCAGAAGTTTATCAACACGGTCCTACTGGAGCAGCATATCCAAATGCACATTTGTGGCCGGATTTCCAATATGTCTCTTCCTAAGAATCTCTGTGACTTTACAGGTCTGAGTCCATGATGGCCAGTGAAAATGGCAACGGAGGTGCCGTCTGTCAAGATGACATTATTGAAAGCATGGATGTTGATGAGGCCCCAGAATGCCCCTAGTAGCTCCTTGAAGGTCCCCGTGCCTCTTCCCAGTGTACACTCGGCATTATCCACTCTTGGGTTGGCTGTGATGGCTTTCCTAGATGCCCCAGGAAAGGTGGGTCCTGTTCCTCTTGTTCTGCAGCAGAACAGCAGAAAAACAGTTTGGTGGAGAGTGATGGCTTGATGAAAGACTCGTTGTCCTCAATGATGGGAGACCTGGGAGACCAGGAGTACCGGAGCCGAAGTCCAGATGTCCTGGAGACTGCATCCTTCCAGGCACTGTCCCCAGCCAATAGCCAGGCAGGAAGCATCAAGTCCAGATCTCCTGATGCTTGTGGCAAAGCAAATAGCTCTGAGAACAGCAACACTGAGATTGAAGGTCGTAACAGTCTGCCATCAACATTTATCCAAGCCCAGGCAGCCTATATCAAAGTTGAAGTCCCTGGAGCATTTGTTGGACTTGCAGCCATGGCTCCGGACATGACACCTTTGCTAATGGTACAGCCACGCTGATAGGCCAAACAACACGGCTGCACACAATGCGGGAAATAACTTCTCTGCAAACGTTTTTCAGATTCACAAGTGAACTCATACTGGGGAGAAGTCTTTTATGTGTATTGCCAAAGGCAATTTGATGGTCCACTGTGTGATGCATGGGACCAACAATAGCTTGATTCATCGTGGGAGGAAGCTGGTCATAGAGAACACCATGGCTCTGCTAAGAACTGATGAGAAAAGAGTCCCCGAGATGTTTCCCAAGGAAATTCTGGCCCTCTTGATGACTGTGGACCCAGTCCTGTGGAACCAGTACACCACCATGCTCAATGGAGGGCTGGCCATGATGACCAATGAAACCTCTGTGATCCAGAGTAGTGGAATTCCTATCCTTCCAGTTTCCCTGGGGGCCATCTCCACTGTGAACAACACCACCATCTCTAAGATGGATGGCTCCCAGTCCACTCTCAGTGTTGAAGTGGAAAAACCAGGTGCAGCTGACAGCGTCCCCAAAGACCAGTTCCTTCACTTCCTGGAGGAAAACAAGTTTGCAGTCAGCTAAGCTCTAGGAGAACCCTGGTTGAAGAACTGTAGGCAGAATGACCTCTCTAGAACTGTACTTTTCCTTTTTTTTTTCCTTTTTGAAAGAACCCTTTTTCCCCTGTTTGTTTTCTTACTGATGCACAAATGATGTTTACAGTTGTGGTTACAACCTCAGGCAAGTCCTATAATTAGATGTTGTCATGCTGCTTTGCAAAAAAAAAAATTGAAAAAATGAAAAAAGAAAAACACAAGAAAAAAGATAATACATAAAGATAATACATACTAAAACAAACAGACTAGAATTTTTTTCTTTTCAATTTGGAAAGAAGCGGGTCTTGCAAAATAGCTTTGTTACTTGCCACAAACTGTATACATAAAACCTTGTACAACTAGAGTAACTATTTTTAAAGATTATCCCCCTATTTCAAGTTGGAACTTACCGATTTACAATGGAAAAGACAACTGTTAGCCTTTTGGAGGGGGTACTATATGCTTTCCTGTGACTGTATGCAGGTACATGGACAAGATCTGGCATGTGTTTAGGGACTTGTTTTGTATGACCCCCAACCCTGCACACATCCTTTCTTTTTTTTTCCTGAATGTACGTTTTTTTTTAAACTAAGGTTGTAGATTTATAAAATTCTTTCACCCTTGGAACCTTAAGTAGGATGCCCTCAAATGGACTGAGATTAGTCACTAGGGAGCCAGTGCATGTTGTTGTGTATTTAAATACAGTTCTTTGGAGCGCCAAGAGTGCCAATGCACTCCCTATACTTTACAGATGTCTCCTTCCTGAACCATCAGGAAAGGTGGGCACCTGAGCAGGGACTCTCAGAAAACTTAATTTGGTTCACCAGTGCCTACTCCAATTGAAGAACTGGGTTTTCATTCTTTTTTTTTTTTAATTTTATTTTTATTCTTTGCCCAAGGGGTACAGGTCTGTGAATCATCAGGCTTACATCTTTCACAGCATTCACCAAAGCACAAACCCTCCCCAATGTCCATAACCCATCCACCCTATCCCTACCCTCCCACCCCCCAGTAACCCTCAGTTTGTTTTGTGAGATTAGGAGTCTCTTATGCTTGGTCTCCTTCCCCGTCCCATCTTGTTTCTTTATTTTTCCCTCCCTACCCCCCACGACCCCTCACCCTGCCCCTCAAGTTCCTCATATCAGAGAGATCATATGATAATTGTCTTTCTCTGATTGACTTATTTCGCTCAGCATAATACCCTCCAGTTCCATCCATGTCATTGCAAACAGCAAGATTTCGTTTCTTTTGATAGCTGCATAGTATTCCATTGTATATATATACTGCATCTTCTTTATCCATTCATCTTGGGTTTTCATTCTTGAAGAAACTCATGGAAGGGCATGTTTCTCACAGGTTTGAGTACTAATTTTGACAAAAATGTCCTTGGTGCAGCTTATGCCAAGTTATTTTAAAGATTGTTCTTGGGTATTTCATGAAGTCTGTGAAGTTGGAACAGACAAGTCATGGGTGTGAAAGCTTCAATTTATCTACCTCATTTATATTTTATTTTTGTAGCCATAGCATTTGTTTTCCTATTTTATGACTACTGAAGTGTTCTGATGCCCTGTCTTAAACCTGAGTTGATCTGTGGTGGGAGCAGCTGTATCTTTAAAATATTTTTGTGATTCTATTTTTTTTCTAAACTCTCCCCTTTTTGTATATGCAATGATGAAACATGCTCTAATAGCTTAATAAAGAAAAAGAAAGAAAGACCTTAATTTTTGAGTGGAGAAGTCTCCCTCTTTGTGGAAAAGTAGATTAAGACTGTTATCAATTTTTTTTCTGTGTTATTGCACCTGACTTTAGGATCCCAAAAAATTTTTTTTGCCACGTTGTCCCTTTATTCCTGGAATTGTAAGTTGGACACAATGCTAGTACCTGCTTACACTTACTATATTGTTACAGAGAACACACCAGAGCCTTTCTCACTGTTAAGCAAATAATGCCCTTGTGAATGTATGATCTAGGGAGAAATGTCTGTAGTTTAACCTGCTGATGCTATCTATCTTGTCGGAGAATAAATTTTTGATGTGTTCTTTTTCTTCCCCCTGCCCCCCAAAAAATCACTGTTAAATTTTTTCTTATAAATTTAGTTATTACAAATATTATTGGTATGCACATGCTTGCAATGGTATAAATATAATAAATATAATATAATATAATAAATATATATATATATAATATAATAAATATAATATAAATATATGTTTTGAAACATAAAAATTAGGGCGCCTGGGTGGCTCAGTGGGTTAAAGCCGCTGCCTTCGGCTCAGGTCATGATCCCAGGGTCCTGGGATCGAGGCCCGCATCGGGCTCTCTGCTCAGCAGGGAGTCTGCTTCCTCTTCTCTCCTCTCTCTCTGCCTGCCTCTCTGCCTACTTGTAATCTCTCTCTCTGTGTCAAATGAATAAATAAAATCTTAAAAAAAAGAAACATAAAAATTAAAACTTTAGTGGAAATACATCTTTTTTCTTTTTAAAAAAGTTTTTTTTTTATTTACTTGAGAGAGAGAGAGATAGTAAGAGTGGGGGTCAGTGCAGAGGAAGAGGGAGAGAGAGAAGCAGACTCCCAGCAGAACAGGGAGCCCGACATGGGGCTCCATCCCAGGGCCTCAAGCTGAAGGCAGATACTCAACTTACTGAACCACCAATCGGCCCCTGGAAATACATTTGATGTGGTTTGTGTTTCTTTTCCCCCCACACTATTAGTTCATATGCACACTAATGAATATTATTTATTGCTAGAATGAGAAAGAATTCAGAATCAATACCAGCTCTATTTCTCATTTGTATGGATATACAGAAAATACTTCTTCATGTGAATAATTAGATGTGACTGGAAAGAATTTTGATATAACAATATCACTCAATTCTCTAAATTCCAAACATAAACACTTAGTAATCACACAAAATATTTAGTAATCTTTCATAAAAAATTGCTTTCAAATTGTAAAACCCCTGACTTGCAAAAGTATTTGTTACCCCCTCATTAGAGCTAATCACTTTCTCAACACTAATGAGGTATTTACAAAATAAGTTCCTTTATTTTAGAATAGTTTTAGATTTCCAGAAAATTGCAAAGATTATACAGAGAATTCCCATGCATCAATTTCCCTCTATAATTAACATTTTATATCAGCATGGTATATTTGTCACAATTTTAAAAACAAATATTGATGCATTATTTTTAACCGAATACATACTTTATTCACATTTTCTCAGTTTTTACCCAATGTCCTTTCTCTGTTTCAGGATCCCATCCAGGATGCCACATTTCATTTAGTTGCCTGTGCCTCCTCTTGGCTGTGACAGTTTCTCAGACTTTCTTTCTTTTGATGACCTTGAAAAGGTCATCAAAACCTTGAAAGTTTTGAGGAGTACTTGTTGGATATTTTGTAGAATGTACCACAATTGTGTTTTGTCTGGTGTTTTCCTAATGATTAAATATGGGGTCGTGGATTTTTAGTAGCAAGAATATAAACATAAATTTCTATTCTTATCACATCATATAAAGGGTACATACTATCTAAAAGACATTACTGCTGATGTTAACCTTCATTACCTGGCTGAGGTAGTGTTCATCCAGTTACTCCTCTGTGAAGTTAGACTTTTTCCCCCCATACTCTTTAGAAGGAAGTGACAATCTATAGTCTGTAGTTAAGGAGTGGAAGCTGTGCTCCATCTCTTTCATCTATAGACATTATTTGGATTTTTAAAAAAGATTATTTATTTAAGAGAGACAGAGAGTGAGCACAAGTAGTGGAAAGGAGCAGAGGAAGAGGGGGACGCAGACTCCCCACAGGGAGCTCAATGTGGGATTCCATCCCAGGACCCCAAGATCATGACCTGAGCTGAAGGCAGACACTTAACTGCCTGAGCCACTCAGGCGCCCCTGTATAATTAAGATATATACATTACTTTGAATTATTTTGCATGGGAGATTTGTCTGTTTTTCCTTATTCATTCATTCATTCATTTATTTAATCATTTATCTGTTTAATCATTTGTTTATATCACTATAGGTTCATGGATATTTATTTTATAGTTTGGGTTATAATCCAATTCTGTGTTATTTATTTTGTTGCTCTAATAGTTCTAGCTTTGACCATCAAGAGTTCAGTTAGCTCCTATGTTTTGATAACATATCTCATCATTTTGGATTTTGTTTTTGAGCAACTCTTTATCTTCTGACACTATAAGATGCTCAGGCTTATCTTGTATATTATATGTCCTAATCCTGGAATCAGAAATTTCTCAAAGAGGCCCTGGTTCCTTTTATTAAAAAATAACATTAGAAACAAGATCTGGGTAATAGATGTGCTCATTGCTGCTGGAGTGTCATTTCTTCTAGGCTCTCTCAGCTGACAGAGAAGGAAGACATATGTGTGTATACTAACTTGTGTATACATACACATAGTTATAAAACTTCTATATGTAACCACCTCTACACATCTTAAGCTAAACATGAACTCATACTGGTGCCTTCAAATCAAAACAATTGCCATGTGGACTAGTCTACCCTTGCTTGCTTATCTGTAACTTTTCACTCTAAAAGTGAGAAACCTGGCTCCCAACATCCACCTAATCTTTTCTGAATTGCTCAATTCTAATACACGTATGTGTTGATTTCAGATTTGCTAAGCCTAAACCTCTGTAGGAAACTACTTTATCAAACCAGAATACAGTACACTTCCATCTGCCTTTGGTGTTACAGGTTCTACTAATCTCAAAGTTAATTGGGTCAGCAACTTTTCTCCCCAGCCCCTTCAATGTATTATTTAATACCTTTGTAAATACGTTTGATTTTTGTGTTACAGTCTGCATTATATTCCTTATCCCTTAAGTTATAAATTATTCCTTTTAAATTTGTATAAGTTTGCTTTTGATACTCTATAAAGTTCAGTGGATTTTAACGAATACATATATCATATATCCACCTGTATTAGTCTACTTGGGCTTCCATAACAAATCATATATTGAGAGCACCTGGGTGGCTCAGTTGCTTAAGGCTCTGCCTTGGCTCATGTCCTGATCCTGGGTTCCTGGGATCAAGCCCTCCTTTGGGGAGGGTCCCTACTCAGTGGGGAGTCTGTTTCTCCCTCTGCCCCACCCCCTGCTCATGCTCTCTCTCTCACTCTCAAATAAGTGAATAAAATCTTTTTGAAAATATCATATATTGGGTGGCTAAAACAACAGAAATTTGGTTTCTCATAGTTTTGGAGACTAAAGGCCTCAAATCAAAATAATGTTAGGGTTAGTTTTTGGTGATACCTCTCTTCTTATTTTGTTCTCACATGACCTTTTCTCTGTGTACTCTTGAAGAAGGAGAGAGAGAGAGGAACGATAGTGAGAAAAAGAGCGAGAGAGTGAGAGAGATGGAAGACTTTTTGGTGTCTCTTCCTCCTCTTATAAGAACATCAGTTTTATTGGATTAAGGTCCCACCCTTATGACCTCATTTAACCTTAATTATCTCCTTATAGGTCCTGTCTCCCAATGTAGTAACATTGGGAGTCAGGACTTCAACATATGAATTTTGAGCAGGACACATTTCAGCCCACAACACCATTATTATGGTATCACACAAGATGGTTTCATTATCCTAAAAATTGTCCTTCCATTCACCTATACAACAACACCCCTTCTCAAACCACTGTTCTGTATATCCACTGTCATAATCAATTTTATGTATCAACTTCCTGGGCTATGGTACCCAGTTATTTTGTCAAACAAGAGTCCAGATTTTGATATGAAGGAATTTTAACAGTGTGATTAACATTTAAGTCCATAGGAAAACTGAGAGCTTTTCCCTTAAGGTCAAGAACAGGACAAGGATGACCAATCTCACCACTTTTATTCAACATAGTATTAGAAGTCCTGGCCACAGCAATCACACAACAGAAATAAATAAAAGGAGTCCAAATCAGTAAGGAAGAAGTAAAACTTTCACTATTTGCAGTTGACATGATCCTCTACATAAAAAAAAAAACCTAAAGACCTAGCCAAAAAACTGCTAGAACAGATACATGCATTCAGCAAAGTTGGAGGATACAAAATCAATGTGCAGAAATCTGTTGCATTTCTATACACCAGTAATGAAGTGACAGAAAGAGAAAATAAGGAATTAATCCCATTTATAATTGCACCAAAACAATAAGATATATAGGAATAAGCCTAATCAAAGATGCGAAAGATCCGTACTCTGATAATTATAAAACACTGTTGAAGGAAACTGAACACAAAGAAATAAAAGACATTTCGTGCTCATGGATTGGAATAACAAATATTGTTAAGAACAAATAGTATTAAAATGCCTATAATACCCAAAGCAACCTCCACATTTAATGCAATCCCTATCAAAATAACAATAGAATTTTTCACAAAGATAAAATAAATAATCCTAAAATTTTTATGGAACCATAGAAGACCATGAATAGCCAAAACAATCTTGAAAAGAAAAGCAAAGATGGAAGCATTACCATTCTGGACTTCAAGCTACACTACAAACCTGCAGTGATCAACAAAATATGGTACTGGTACAAAAGCAGACACATCAATCAGTGGAAAAGAACAGAAACCCAAAATGAACCCAACACTGTATGGTCAACTAATCTCTGACAAAGCAGGAAAGAAATCCAATGGAAAAAAGTCAGTATCTTCAACAAATGGTGTTGGGAGAACTGGACAGCTACATGCAAAAGAATGAAACTGGACCACTTTCTTACACCACACACAAACATAAATTCAAAATGGATTAAAGACCTAAATGTAAGACTTGAAACTTTAAAAATCCTAGAAAAAAAAACAGGCAGTAAATGCTTTGATATCGGCCATAGCAACTATTTTCTAGATATGTCTCCTAAAGCAAGGGAAAACAAAGCAAAAATAAACTATTGGGACTACACCAAAATAAAAAGCTCTGCATGAAGAAAACAATCAACCTACAGAATAGGAGGGGATATTTGCAAAGGATATATCTGATAAAGGGTTAGTATCCAAAATATATAGAGATTCTATAAAACTCAACAACATAAAAGAAATAATCCAATTAAAATGGGCAAAATAAATGAACAGACATTTGCCAAAGAAGAGATCCAGATGGCTGACAGACACATGAGAAGATATTCATCATCACTTAGCATCAGGGAACTGCAAATCAAAACTAAAATGAGATACCACATCACACCTTTCAGAATAGGTAATATCAACAACACAAGAAACAACAGGTGTTGGAAAGGATGTGGAGAAAAGGAACACTCCTGCAGTGTTGGTGGGAATGTACATTGGTACAGCCACTGTGGAAAACAATTTGGAAGTTCTTCAAAGAGTTAAAAATAGAACTAGTGTACAATCCAGCATTCATACTACTGGGTATTTACATAAAGAATACAAAAACACTAATTCAAAGAGATGCATGCACCTCTATGTTTACAGCAGCATTATTTATAATAGCCGAGATAGGGAAGCAGCCCTAGTGTCTGCCTATTGATGAATAGATAAAGAGGATATAGTGTGTATGTGTGCATGTGTGTATAATCATTCAGCTATAAAAACAATGAAATCTTTCTATTTGCAAAGACATGGATAAAGCTAGACAGAATAATGTTAAGCACAATGTGTTAGTCACAGAAAGATGAATATATGATTTCACTCATATGTGGAATTTAAGAAACAAATTAACTAAGGGACCAAAAGAAAGAGAAATAAATCAAGAAACAGACTTTTAATTATGGAGAACAAAGATATGGTTACCAGTTGGGAAGGACGTGGGGATGGGCGAAATAGGTGATGGGAATTAAGAGGTGCATGTATCACAATGAGCACCTGGTGATGCAGGTATGTGTTGAACACCTTAAACTAACATAACACTTGTACATCAACTAACTGGAATTAAAATAAAGAGTAAAAAAACCACTCTAACCCTAGATTTTACTTTTTATTTTTTTATTATATTATGTTAGTCACCCTACAGTACATCATTAGTATTTGATATAGTGTTCCATGATACACTGTTTGCATATAACACCCAGTGCTTGTTGCAATAAGTGCCCTCCTTAATATACATCACCAGGCTAACATATTCTTTCCTTTGAAACCTTCAATTTGTTTCCTGGAGTCCATAATCTCTTATGGTTCATTTCTCCCTTTGATTCCACCTCTTAGTATTTCCTTCATTCCCCTAATGTGCTCCACGTTATTCCTTATGTTCCACATATGAGAGAAACCATATGATAATTCTCTTTCTTTGCTTATTTCCCTTAGCATAATCCCCTCCAGTTCCATCCATGTTGATGCAAGTAGTGGGTACTCATCCTTTCTGATGGCCAAGTAATATTCCATTGTATATATGAACAACATCTTCTTTACCCATTCATTGTTGAAGGGCATCTCAGCCCCTTCCACAGTTTGGCTATTGTAGATATTGCTGCTGTGAACATTGGGGTACGCATGGCCCTTGTTTTCACTACATCTGTATCTTCGGAGTAAATACCCAGTAGTGCAATTGTTGCATCATCGGGTAGCTCTATTTTTAACTTTTTGAGGAACCTCCATGCTGTTTTCCAAAGTGTCTGTGACCAACTTGAATTCCCACCAACAGTGTAAGAGGGTTCCCCTTTCTCCACTTCCTTTCCAACACTTGATGTTTCCTACCTTGTTAATTTTTGCCATTCTAACTGGTGCAAGGTGGTATCCCAACGTGGTTTTGTTGTGAACATCCCTGATGGCTAATGATGATGAACACTTTTTCATGTGTCTGTTAGCCATTTGCATGTCTTCCTTGAAGAAGCGTCTGTTCATGTCCTCTGCCCATTTTTAGACTTGATTATTTGTTTTTTTGTGTGTGTTTATTTTGAGAAGTTCTTTACAGATATTGGATACCAGCCCATTTTCTGTGGTGTTATTTACAAATATCTTCTCCTATTCCGTGGGTTGCCTTGTTGTTTTGTTGAACTGTTTCCCTTGTCCAGAAGATTTTGGTCTTGATGAAGTCCCAAAAGTTCATTTTTGCATTTTTCCCCTTGCTTTTGGAGACATTTCTTGAAAGAAGTTGCTGTGGCCGATGTTCTCCTCTAGGATTTTGATGGATACCTATCTTACATTGAGAGCTTTCATCCATTTAGAGTTTACCTTTGTGTATGGTATAAGAGAATGGTCAATTTCAATTCTTCTGTATATAGTTGTCCAATTTTCCCAGCACCATTTATTGAAGAGAATGTGTTTTTTCTATTAGATATTTTTTTCCTGCTTTGTCAAAGATTAGTTGACCATAGAGTTGGGAGTCCATATTTCGGCTTTGTATTCTGTTCCATTGATCTATGTGTCTATCTTGGTCCCAGTACCATGCTGTCTTGGTGATCACAGCTTTCTAACATAACTTGAAATCAGGCAACATGATACTCCCACCTTTGTTTTTCTTTTTCAACATTCTCTTGGCAATTCGGGGTCCTTTCTTGTTCCATACAAATTTTAGGGATTGTTTGATCCAGCTCTTTGAAAAATGCCATTGGTATTTTGATTAGGATGGCATTGTAAGTATAGATTGCTCTGGGCAGCATAGACATTTTTACAATGTTTATTCTTTTAATTAATGAGAATGGAATATTTCCCCAACTTTTTGTGTCTTCTTCAATTTCTTTCATAAGTGTTTTGTGATTTCTAGAGTATAGATCCTTTACTTCTTTGGTTAAGTGTATTCCAAGGTATCTTCTGCTTTTTGGTGGTATTGTAAATTGAATCAATCCCCAAATTTCTCTTCCTTCAGTTACATTATTAGTGTGTAGAAAAGCAACTGATTTCTGAGCACTGATTTTGCATCCTACCACATTACTGAATTGCTGTATGAGTTCTAGAAATTTGGGGATGGAGTCATTTGGGTTTTCCACATAAAGTATCATGTCATCTGTGAAGAGGGAGAGTTTGGCTTCTTCCTTGCCAATCTAAACACGTTTTCTTTTTGTTGTCTGATTGCTGATGCTAGGACCTCTAGTATCTTCTTGAACATAGTTGTGAGAATGGGTATCCTTGTCATGTTCTTCACCTTAATGGAAAGGCTCTCAGATTTTCCTCGCTGAGAATGATATTTGCTGTGAGCTTTTCATAGATGGTATCTATGAAATTGAAGAGTATTCACTATATCTCTACCCTCTGGAGTTTTAATCAGGAAAGGATACTGTACTTTGTCAAATGCTTTTTCTGCATCAATTGAGAGGATCATATGGTGCTTGTCTTGTCTTTTATTAATGTGTTCTATCATATTGACTGTTTTGCAAATGTTGAACCACCCTGTCTTCACGACCTGGTCGTGATGGGTAATCCTTTTAATGTACTGTGGGACCCTATTTGTTAGGATCTTGTTGAAAATTTTGCCATCCAAATTCATCAGGGATATTGGTCTGTAATTCTCCTTTTTGGTGGGGCTTTTGCTGGGTTTTGGGTTCAAGGTAATGCTGGCCTCATAAAACAAGATTGGAAATTTTCCTTTTGTATCAATTTGAAAAAGCTTCATGAAAAGAGGTTTTATTTCTTCTTTAAATGTTTGGTAGAGGGCGCCTGGGTGGCTCAGTGGGTTAAAGCCTCTGCTTTCGGCTCAGGTCATGATCTCAGGGTCCTGGGATCGAGGCCCGCATCGGGCTCCC
>LNAC01000857.1:263558-284126 GCA_002007465.1 Ailurus styani | reverse complement strand
CCCCCCCTCTGCCTGCCTCTCTGCCTCCTTGTGATCTCTCTCCCTCTGTGAAATAAATAAATAAAATCTTTAAAAAAAATAAATGTTTGGTAGAATTTTCCTGGGAAAACTTCAGACTCTGGACTTTCATTTTCTGGTATTTTTTGATCCCTGCTTCAATTTCCTCATTGGTTATTCGTCTATTCAGATGGTCAATATCTTCCTTTTTCAGTCTTGGTAGTTTATAGGTTTCCAGGAAAGCATCAATTTCTTCCAGGTTGTTTAATTTATTGGAACATAGTTGTTGATAATAATTTCCATTTTTTTTCTATTTCCTTGGTGTTAGTCATGATCTCTCTCATTTCTTTCATAATTTTATTAATTTGGGTCTTTTCTTTTGGGTAAGTCTGGCCAGTGGTTTATTGTTTTTGTTAATTCTTTCAGTGAACCAGACTCTAGGTTCATTGATCTGCTGTATTGTATTTCTGGTTTCTAAATCATTAATCTCTGCTCTAATCTTTATTATTTCTCTTCTCCCTCATGGCTTAGGCTTTATTTATTGTTCTTTCTCCAGTTCTTTAAGGTGTAAAATTAGCTTATGCTTTCAGGATTTTTTCTACTTTTTTGAGTGAGGTTTGGATGTCTATGTATTTTCCCCTTAGGTCTTTCTTTGCAGTGTCCCATAGGTTTTGGACCGATGTGTTTTTGTTCTCTTTGGTTTCCGTGAATTGTTTAAGTTCTTCTTCAATTTCCTAGTTGACCAAGCATTCGTGAACAGGATGGTCTTTAGATTCCAAGTGTTTGAATTCCTTCCATTATTTTTCTTGTGATTGAGTTCAAGTTTCAAAGCATTGTGGTCTGAGAATATTCAGGGAATCATCTCAATCTTTTGGTATCAGTTGAGATCTGATTGGTGACCCAGTACGTGGTCTATTCTGGAGAAAGTTCCATATGTGTTCAAGAAGAATGAGTATTCTGTTGTTTTAGGGTGGAATGTTCTGTATATATCTATGAAGCCCATCTAATCCAATGTGTTATTCAAAGCTCATGTTTCTTTGCTCTTTTGCTCTGATGATCTATTGCTGGGAGCAGAATGTTGAGGTCTCCTACTCTTTAAGAATTATTATCAATATATTTCTTTAACTTTGGTAATAGTTGGCTTATGTAGTTGGTTGCTTCCATGTTGGGGGCTTAAATATGTACACTTGTTAGATCTTCTTATTGTATAGATCAATTAAGAATGATATAATGTCGGGCGCCTGAGTGGCTCAGTGGGTTAAAGCCTCTGCTTTCGGCTCAGGTCATGATCTCAGGGTCCTGGGATCGAGGCCCACATCGGGCTCTCTGCTCAGCAGGGAGCCTGCTTCCCCCTCTCTGTCTGCCTGCCTCTCTGCCTCCTTGTAAACTCTCTCCTCTGTGTCAAATAAATAAATAAAATCTTTAAAAAAAAAAAAAAAAAAAAAAAAAAAAAAAAAAGAATGATATAATGTCCTTCTGTATCTCATACTACAGTCTAGCTTAAGATCTAATTTTTCTGCTATGAGAATTGCTACTCCAGTTTTCTTTCTTTTGAGGACCTCTGGCATGAAAAAATTTTCTCCATCCCCTCTCTTTCAATATGGAAGGGTCTTTAGATTAAAAAATGAGTCTCTCATACACACCAAATGAATGCATCATCTGTTCTTATCCAATCTACAACCCTGTGTCATTTCATGGGAACATTTAGGCTGTTCATGTTAAGAGTTATTATTGAAAAATGTGATTTCATTGCCATCATGTTGCTTGTGAAGTCCTTGTTTCTATAGATTGTATATTTCTGGACTATATTACACTTGGTGTCTTTCTTTTTCTTTCTTTTTTTTTTATAGAACCTCCCCCCCCTTAGTATTTCTTGCAGTGCTGGCTTTGTGGTCACATATTCTTTCAGTTTCTTCTGGTCCTAGAAGGTCCTTGTCTCTCCCTCTATTCTGAATGAGTGTCTTGCTGGATAAAGTGTCCTTGGATCTATGTTCTTCTCATTTAGTACCCTGAATATGTCTTGCCATCCCTTTCTGACTTGTCACGTCTCTGTAGACAGTTATGACATTATTCTGATGTTCCTCCCTCTGTACATAAGAAGTCTCTTCGCCTAGCTCCTTTCAAGATCATTTCCTTGGATCTAATATTTATGAGTTGTATTATTATGTGTTGGGCCTCGGTCTATTCCATTGTTCTTGGGAGAGGTCCTCTCCTCCTTTTGGACAGGAATGCTTGCTTCCTTTACCAGATTAGGGAAGTTCTTAGCCACAATTTGGTCAAATATATCTTCTAGTCCTCTCTCTCTCTCCACCCCCTGATGGATACCAATAATTCTGACATTGGAATGATTCATGACACCATTAATCTCTCTCAGTTTGATCTCTTTGGCTTTTAGTTATTTTTCCTAGGCCTCCTCGGCTTCCTTCTTTTCCATCATGTTATCTGCTAGTTCACTAATTCGTTCCTCTGCCTCTTTTACTCTAGCAGTCAGAGTATCCAGTTTAGATGGCATTTTGTTCATAGCATTTTTAAATTCGGCCTGATTAGACCTCATTTCTTTCCTTAGAGATTCTGTATTGTCACTAATACTTTTCTCAAGCCTAAATATTGACTTCATAATTGTTACTCTGAAGTCTACGTCTGACATCTTGCTTATATCCATATCCATTAGGTCTATGGCAGAGGCCACAGTCTCTGATTCTTTTTTTGTTGGGGTTTCCTCCTCTCAGTCTTTCTGTTGAGGGGTAGTTGAGGGAATGTACAGGGTCTAATTTAGTAACCATGTCCTAAGCAAGATGTACCTGTTTTATAGGGACTTTAGGGTTGTTGTCCTCTTGTTCTTCCAACCTGTCTTCTGGAGGAAGGATTTATTGTGCTGTTTGTCAGGCAACTCTGCCTGGGCAGAGTTGTCCTGCCCCTTATGGAGGGCTGTGCTCAGTGAAAACTGTTTCTTTTTTGGCTTTTTTTCTCTGTCCACATTCCCTGGTGGATTCCCCTGGTGTCTTTCTGTGTGTCTTTTGAGAGTCATAGCAGAAGTAACCATCTCCAAACCTCTGTCAGAACAGAAATTGCAGTCTGCTCTTCACTGAAGTTTCCAGGATACACAATCTCCATTTCCACCTTCGCTGCTAAAAACTGCAGCTTCCCCAGTTGTGCACCCCATGGCAACACTCCCAGCTGTGGAACACGGGGCCAGGAATATCTCTGCTGTTTGTGCTTCTAAAGCAGCAAGCCTCCACAGGATCATGCACTTGTACCTGCAACTCCTGGATCCTATCTGGGGGATGTACTAAAGTCCTTTCTCTGCTGCTACTGGTCTGCAAGTCTGTGCCTGGTCCCCAGCATGGGATGCTTTTGTGCTCTGGGGTTATACTACCTTCCCAACAAGAGCTTATGTTGGCCCCCTCCCCCTTGTTTATCTTATGGTATCTGGCCACAGAATCACAGCTCCCAGCTTCATACCTCAAGATCATTGGAGATATTCTGTTTGTAGAGATCCAGGTATATATTCTTACATTGCAGGTTGATTTTGTGGGCATTCAGAATGGTTTGGTAGACATCCAGATAAATTCAGGGGACTGGATGAAATAGAGTCCCCTACTCCTCCACCATCTTTATGTCTGCCCTAAACCCTAGATTTTCTATAAAGTAATATCACCCTTAATAATTTAGGTTGGCGCAGAGGTGCCAGGTAGCTCAGTTGGTTAAGCATATGATTCCTGGTTTTATCTCAGTTCATGATCTTGGGGTCCTGGGATTGAGCCCCAAGTAAGGCTCTACATTCACTGGGGAGTCTGCATCAGATTCTCTCTCTCTGTCCATCAGCCCTCCCTTCCTCTCTCTCTCAAATAAATAAATCATTGAAAAAAATAGGTGGACACAGTCATATCCTGTTGGTTTCTTTTCACTTGAAAGTCCAGACTAACATCCCCACTCTACAGTTCTGCTTTATCCAGAATGTCTTTTTTTAAAAATTTGTATTATGTTATGTTAAACACCATCAGTACATTATTAGTTTTTTATGTAGTGTTTCATGATTCATTGTTTGTGTATAACACTCAGTGCCCCATGCAATCCATGCTCTCCATATTACCCATCACCAGGTTCACAGATCTCCCCACCCAATCCCTTCTAAAACCCTCAGATTGATTCCCAGAGTCCATAGTCTCTCACAGTTTATCTCCCACTCTGATCTCCCCTTCATTTTTCTCTTCCTTCTCCTAATGTCCTTCATGCTATTCCTTATGTTCCAAAAATAAGTGAAACCATATGATAATTGACTTTCTCTGCTTGACTTATTTCACTCGGAATAATCTCCCCAATTCCACCCATGTTGATGCAAAAGTTGGGTATTCATCCTGATGGCTGCATAATATTCCATTGTGTATATGGGCCACATCTTCTTTATTCGTCTGTTGAAGGGCATCTTGGCTCTTTCCACAGTTTGGCTATTGTGGCCATTGCTGCTATGAAAATTGGGGTACATATGGCCCTTCTTTTCACTACATCTGTATCATTGGGGTAAAAAAAACAATAGTGTAATTGCTGTGTCAGAGGGTAGCTCTATTTTTAATTTTTGAGGAATACCCATGCTGATTTCTAAAGTGACTGGACTAACTTTCATTCCCACCAACAATACAAGAGGGATCGCTTTTCTCCACAAACAATATTTGTTGTTTCTTGCCTTGACGATTTTTGCCATTCTAACTGGCGTAAGGTGGTATCTCAATGTGGTTTTGATTTGAATTTCCCTGATGGCTAATGATGATGAACATTTTTTTTTCAGTTGTCTGTTAGCCATTTGTATTGACTTTTCCTTGGAGAAGTGTCTCTTTATGTCTTCTGCCCATTTCTTGACTTGATTATTTCTTTATGGGTGTTGATTTTGAGAAGTTCTTTATAGATGTTGGATATGAGCTGTTTGTCTGTAGTGTTGTTTGCAAATATCTTCTCCTATTCCGTGGGTTTCCTCTTTGTTTTGTTGGTTCTTTCCTTTGCTGTGCAGAAGTTTTTATCTTGATGAAGTCTCAAAAGTTCATCTTCGCTTTTGTTTCCCTTGCCCTTGGAGACGTGTCTTCAAAGAAGTTGCTGTGGCCGATGTCAAAGAGGTTCCTACCTGTGTTCTCCTCTAGGATTTTGATGGATTCCTGTCTTACACTGAGGTTTCTCATCCATTTAGAGTTTATCTTTGTGTATGGTGTAAGCAAATGTTCTAGTTAAATTCTTCTGTACATAGCTGCCCAATATTCCCACCACCATTTATTAAAGAGACTGCTTTTTTCCCCTTGGATATTTTATCCTGCTTTGTCAAAGACCTGTTCACCATAGAGTTGAGGGTCTATATCTCGGTTCTCCATTCTGTCCCCTTGATCTATGTGTCTGTTTTGTGCCAGTTTGGTGATCACAGCTTTGTAATATAGCTTGAAATCAAGCAGCCTGATGCCCCCAGCTTTGTTTTTCTTTTTCAACATTCCCTTGGCAATTCAGGGTCTTTTCTGGTTCCATACAAATTTTAGGATTGTTTATTTCAGCACTTTGAAAAAATGCTGTTGGTATTTTGATTGGGATAGGATTGAAAGTATAAATTTCTCTGGGCAGCATAGAGATTTTAATGGTGTTTTCCTCCGATCCATGAGCATGGAATTTTTTTCTATCTTTTTGTGTCTTCCTCAATTTCTTTCATGAGTGTTTTGTAGTTCCTCATGTATATATTCTTTACCTCTTTGGTTAAGAGTATTCCAAGGTATCTTATGGATTTTGGTGCTATTGGAAATGGAATCAGTTCTCTAATTTATCTTTCTACAGTTACATTGTTATTGTATAAGAAAGCAACTGATTTCTGTACATTGATTTTGTATCCTAACACATTAGTGAATTGCTGTATGGGTTCTAGTAGTTTGGGAGTGGAGTGTTTTGGGTTTTCCACATGAAGTATCAAGTCATCTGTGAAGAGCGAGAGTTTGACCTTTTATTTGCCAATTTGAATACATTTTCTTTCTTTTTGTTCTCTGATTATTGTTTTAGGGCTTCTAGTATTATGTTGAACAATAGTGGTGAGAGTGGGCATTCATGTCGTGTTCCTGACCTTAACTGAAAGGCTCTCAGCTTCTCCCCATTGAGAATGATATTGACTGTGGGTTTTTCATAGTTGGATTTTATGAAATTGAGGAATGTTCCCTCTATCCCTACACTCTGAAGAGTTTTAATCAGGAAAGTATAGTGTATTTTGTCAAATTCTTTTTCTGCATCAATTGAGAGGACATGTGGGTCTTGTCTCTTTGCTTATACATGTGTTCTATCACACCGATTGATTTGCAAATTTTGAACCACCCTTGTATCCTAGGGACAAATCCTGCCTGATCGTGGTGGATAAAACTTCTAATGTACTGTTGGATCCTATTAGCTAGGATCTTGTTGAGAATTTTGGCATCCATATTCATTAGGGATATCAGTCTGAAATTCTTCTTTTTGGTGAGGTCTTTGCCTGGTTTTGGATCAAGGTAATGCTGGCCTCATAGAATGAGTCTGGAAGTTTTCCTTCTGTTTCTATTTTATGAAACAACTTCAGGAGAATAGGTATTATTTCTTCTTTGAATGTTTGGTAGAATTCCCCAGGGAATCCATCAGGTTCTGGGCTTTTGTTTTTTTGGGAGGTTTTTGAACAATCCTTTAATCTTGTTACTGGTTATTGGTCTATTCAGGTTGTCAATTTCTTCCTATTTCAGTCTTGGTAGTTTATAGGTTTCCAGGAATGCATCCATTTTTTCCCAGGTTGCTTAATTTATTATTATAAAGCAGTTGAAAGTAATTTTTGATGATTGTCTCTATTTCCCTGGTGTCAGTCATGATCTCTCCTTTTCATTCATAATTTATTAAGTTGGGTCTTTTCTCTTTCTTTTGAATAAATTTAGCCAGTGGTTTTTTGATCTTATTAATTCTTCCAAAAAACCATCTTCTAGATTTGTTAATTGCTCTAATCTTAATTATTTCCCTTCTCCTGTGAGGATTAGGTTTCACTTTTTGTTGATTCTCCAGATCTTTAAGGTATAAAGATTGTCTGTGTATTTGGGATATATATATATATATATATTTAGTGAGGATTGGGTGACTATGTATTCCCCACTTAGGACTGCTTTTCCTGTATTCCATATGTTTTGGAATAATGTGTCTTCATTCTCATTGATTTCTAGGAATTGTATAAATTCATTCTGATTGTCTGATTGACTCAAGCATTCTTGAGCAGGATGGTCTTTAGCTTCTAAATGTTTGCATTCCTTCCAAACTTTTTCTTGTGATTGAGCACCAGTTTCAAAGCATTGTGGTCTGAGAATATGTAGGGAATAATCTCAATCTCTTGGTATCTGTTGAGACCTGATTTGTGACCCAGTATACAGTCTATTATTGAAAAAGTACCCTGTGTGCTTGAGGAGTATAGGTATTCTATTGTTTTAGGGTGGAATATTCTGTATATATCTACCAGGTGCATCTGGTCCAGTGTGTCACTCAAGGCTCTTATTTCTTTGTTGATGCTCTGCTTAGATGATCTGTCTATTGCTGAGTGTGGAGTGTCGAGGTCTCCTACTATTAAAGTATTATCAATATTTAACTTTATTTTTGTTAACAGTTGGCGTTGTAGTTGGCTGCTCCCAAATTGGGTGCATAGATATTTACAATTGTTAGATCTTTTTTGCTGGATAGACAGTTTAAGAATGTTATACTGTCATCCTGTATCTCTAACTATAGTCTTAAGATTAAAATCTAATTTATCTGACATGAGAATTGCTACCCCAACTTTCTTTTGATGTCCATTTCCATGAAAAATAGTTCTCCATCCCCTCACGTCCATTCTGGATGTATATTTAGGTTCAAAATGAGTCTCTTGTAGACAGCATATGTATGGTTCATATCTTTTTATCCAATCTGCAACCCTGTGCCATTTCATGGGAGCATTTAGGCCATTCTCATTGATAATGATCATTGAACAGTAAGATTTTATTGTCATCATGTTGCTTGGGAGTCCTTGTTTCTATAGATTGTCTCTGTTTATTTCTTTTTTTATTTTACTTTTTCAGTGTTTCAAGACTCACCGCATATGCAGCACACCCAGTGCTCCATGCAATACATACCCTCCTTAATACCCACCACCAGGCTCACCCATACACCCCTTCCCCTTTATAACCCTCAAGTTTGTTTCTCAGAATCCACAGTCTCTCATGGTTAATCTCTCCTTCAATTTACCCCAATTCACTTTTCCTGTCCTTCTAGAATCCTCCATTTTATTCCTTATATTCCACAAGTAAGTGAAACCATATGATAATTGACTTTCTCTGATTGACTTATTTCACTCAGCATAATCTCCTCCAGACCCGTCCATGTTGATACAAAATTTGGGTATTCATCCTTTCTGAGGGCTGAGTAATATTCCATTGTATATATGGATCACATCTTCTTTATCCATTTGTCTGAAGAAGGGCATCTTGGCTCTTTCCACAGTTTGGTTACGGTGGACATTGCTGCTATGAACATTGGGGTATATATAGCCCTTCTTTTCACTAGATTTGTATCTTTGGGGTAAACACTGAGTATTGCAATTGCAGGTTTATAGGGTGGCTCTATTTTTAATTTTTTGAGGGTTCTTCACACTGTTTTCCAAAGTGGCTGCACCAACTTGCCTTCCCACCAGCAGTGTAAGAGGGTTCCCCTTTCTCCACATCCTCTTCAACACTTGTGGTTTCCTGTCTTGTTGATTTTGGCCATTCTAACAAGTGTAAGGTGGTATCTCAATGTGGGTCTGATTAGAATTTCCCTGATGTATAGTGATGGTGAACATTTTTTCATCTGTTTGTTGGCCATTTGTATGTCTTCTTTGGAGAAGTGTCTATTCATGTTTTCTGCCCATTTGTTGACATGATTATCTGCTTTTTGGGCGTTGAGCTTGAGAAGTTCTTTATAGATCTTGGATATCAGCCCTTTGTCTGTATTGTCATTTGCGAATATTTTCTCCTATTCCATGGGTTGCCTCTTTGTTTTGTTGATTGTTTCCTTTGTTGTGCGAAAGATTTTTATCTTGAAGAAGTCCTAAAATGTCTTTTTCACTTTTGTTTCCTTTGCCTTTGAAGACATGTCTTGAAAGAAGTTGCTGTGGCTGATATTGAAGAAGTAACTGCCTATGATCTTCTCTAGGATTTTGATAGATTCCTCTCTCATGTTGAGTTCCCTCAACACTATGGTCAAATAATCTTCGACAAAGCAGGAAAAAAAACCCTTTGTAAAAAGGCAGTCTCTTCAATAAATGGTGCTGGCAAAATTGGATAGCTATGCATAGAATGAACCTCGACCATTCTCTCACACCATACACAAAGATAAATTTAAAATGGATGAAACTCTCTGTATACATCTGTTGTATATTACTCTTTGCATTGTTCTCCTTTATTAGACCCCCCTTAATATTTCCTGTATGGCCAGAATAGTGGTCACATATTTTTTCAGCCTCTGTCAGTCCTGGAAGCTCCTTATCTCTCCATCCATTCTGAATGACATCCTTGCTGGGTACATAATTCTTGGCTGCTT
The DNA here is from genome assembly GCA_002007465.1 of Ailurus styani. Lineage (NCBI taxonomy): Eukaryota > Metazoa > Chordata > Mammalia > Carnivora > Ailuridae > Ailurus > Ailurus styani. The sequence continues at coordinate 274,559 of LNAC01000857.1, read as the reverse complement.
CATTTCATTTAGTACTCTGAATATGTTTTGCCAGCCCTTTCTGACTTGGCAGGTCTCTGTGGACAGCTCTGACATTTATCTGATGTTCTGCCTACTCAAAGTAAGGAATATCTTCCCCCTAACTGTGCTCAAAATGGTTTCCTTGGTTTTAAGATTTGCAAATTTTACTGTACATTCCTGGGCATTGATCTGCTCTGCGTGATCATAGGCAGTGTTTTCCCTTTCTCTAGGACACGGATGCTTGTTTCATTCCCCAGAATAGTGAAGTTCTTGGCTACAATTTGGTCAAATATATCTTATAGTCCTTTCACCCCCACATGGATTCCAATAATTCTGACATTAGGACGTTTCATGGTGTCATTTGTTTTTTAAATTCTGTTTTAAAGGTTTTTAAGCTGTTTGTTCCAGGCCTCCTCCCACTCCTTATTTTCTATCAGTTTGTTTTCAAGATCACTAATTCATTTTTCTGACTCATTTACCCCAAGTATTAGAGTACTTAGATTAGATTGTATCTCGTTGATAGCATTTTTAATTTACTTTTATTTTTATTTTACATTTTAAAATTTTTAAAATTTTATTTTATTATTTGTCTGAGGGGTACAGGTGTGAGAATCATCAGGCTTACACCTTTCACAGTACCCACAACAGCACAAAACCACTCCAATATCTATAACCCATCCACCCTATCCCTACCCTAACACCCCCCAGTAACCCTCAAATTGTTTTGTGAGATTAAGAGTCTCTAATGGTTTTTCTCCTTCCCAATCCCATCTTGTCTCATGATTGTTCCCTCCCTACCCCCACGACCCCCTGCCCTGCACCTCAAGTTCCTCATATCAGAGAGATCATATGATAGTTTTGTTTCTCTGACTGACTTATTGTACTTGGCATAATACCCTCCAGTTCCATCCATGTCATTGCAAATGGAAAGATTTCAGTTCTTTTGATGGCTCCACAGTATTCCATTGTATATATATGTATATACCACATCTTCTTTATCCATTCATCTGTTGATGGACATCTAGGTTCTTTCCATAGTTTAGCTATTGTTGACATTACTGCTATAAATTTTCGTGTGCATGTGCCCCTGAGGATCACTACCTTTGTATCTTTAGGGTAAATACTAAGTAGCACAATTGCTGGGTTGTAGGGTAACTCTATTTTCAACATTTTGAGGAACATCCATACTGTTTCCCTGAGTGGCTGAAACAGCTTGCATTTCCACCAACAGTGTAGGAGGGTTCCCCTTTCTCTGCATCCTCGCCAACATATGTTGTTTCCTCACCTGTTGATTTTGGCCATTCTGAATGGTGTGAGGTGATATCTCACAGGGGTTTTGATTTGTATTTCCCTGATGCTGAGTGATGTTGAGCACTTTCGCACGTGTCTGTTGGCCATTTGGATGTCTTCATTGGAGAAATGTCTGTTCATGTCTTCTGTCCATTTCTTGACTGGGTTATTTGTTTTATGGGGATTGAGTTTGATATGTTCTCTATAGATTTTGGATACAAGCCCTTAATCTGATATATCATTCGCAAATATCTTCTCCCATTCTGTCAGTTGTATTTGGTTTGGTTGACTGTTTCCTTTGCTGTGCAAAAGTTTTTAATATTGATGAAGTCCCAATTGTTCATTTTTGCCCTTGCTTCCCTTGCCTTTGGTGATGTTCCTAGGAAGCAGTTGCTGCAGCTGAGGTAGTAGAGGTTGCTGCCTGTGTTCTCCTAAAGGATTTTGATGGATTCCTTCCTCACATTGAGGTCTTTCATCAATTTTGAGTCTATTTTGTGTGTGGTGTAAGGAAATAATCTAGTTTCGTATTTCTGCACATGGCTGTCCAGTTTTGCCAACACCATTTGTTGAAGAGACTGTCTTTTTTCCATTTTCCATTCTTTCCTGCTTTGTCAAAGATTAGTTGAACATAGAGTTGAGGGTCCATTTCTGGGCTCTCTCTTCTGTTCCACTGATCTATGTGTCTTTTTTTGTGCCAGTACCATACTGTCTTGCTGATGACAGCTTTGTAATAGAACTTCAAGTCTGGAATTGTAATGCCACGAACTTTGGTTTTCTTTTTCAACATTCCTTTGGCTATTCGGGGTCTTTTCTGGTTCCATATAAATTGTAGGATGATTTGTTCCATTTTTTTGAAATAAATTGCCGGTGTTTTGATGGGGATTGCATTAAATGTGTAGATTGCTCTAGGTGGCATAGACATTTTCACAATATTTGTTCTTTTCACCCATGAGCATGGAATATTATTCCACTTCTTTGTGTCTTCTTCAATTTCTTTCATGAGTACTTTACACTTTTCTGAGGACAGATCCATTGCCTATTTGGTTAGGTTTATTTCTAGGTATCTTATGGTTTTGGATGCACATATAAAAGGGATGGTCCCCTTAATTTCTCTTCTGTCTTGCTGTTGGTGTATAGAAATGCAACTGATTTCAGTGCATTGATTTTATATCCTAACACTTTACTGAATTCCCATATGAGTTCTAGCAGTATTGGAGTGGAGTCCTTTGGGTTTTCCACATAAAGTATCATATCATCTGCAAAGAGTGAGAGTTTGACTTCTTCCTTGCTGATTTGGATGCCTTTTATTTCTTTTTGTTGTCTGGTTGGTGAGGCTAGGACTTCTAGTACTATGTTGAATAGCAGTTGTGATAGTGGACAGTCATGCTGTGTTCCTGACCTTAGGGGAAAAGCTCTGTTTTTCTCCATTGAGAATGATATTCGCTGTGGGTTTTTCATAGGTGGCTTTGATGATATTGAGATATGTACACTCTATCGCTACACTCTGCAGAGTTTTGATCAAGAAAGGATGCTGTACTTTGGCAAATGCTTTTTCAGCATCTGTTGAGAGTATTATATGATATGGTTCTTGTTCTTTCTTTTATTAATGTATTGTATCACAACGATTGATTTGTGGATGTTGAACCAACATTAAAGCCCAGGAATAAATACCATTTGGTGGTGGTGAATAATCCTTTAACTGTACCGTTGTATCCTATTGACTAGTATTTTGGTGAGAGTTTTTGCATCCATGGTCGTCAGGGCTATTGGTCTCTAATTTTCCATTTTGATGCGGTCTTTGCCTGGTTTTGGGATCAAGGTAATGCTGGCCTTGTAAAATGAGTTGGGAAGTTTTCCTTCCATTTCAGTTTTTTGGAACAGTTTCAGGAGAATAGGTATTAATTCTTCTTTGAATGTTTGGTAGAATTTACCTGGGAAGCCTTCTGGCCTTGGGCTCTTTGTTGGAGATTTTTGATGACTGCTTCAATCTCCTTACTGGTTATGGGTCTGTTCAGGTTTTCTAAGTCTTCCTGGTTCAATTTTGATAGTTTATATTTCTCTAGGAATGCATCCATTTCTTCCAGATTGTCAAATTTGCTGTTGTAGAGTTGCTCATAATATGTTCTTATAACTGTTTGTATTTCTTTGGTGTTGGTTGGGATCTCTCCTCATTCATTCATGATTTTATTAATTTGAGTCCTTTCTCTTTTCTTTTGGATAAGTCTGGACAGGGGTTTATCAATCGTATTAATTCTTTCAAAGAACCAGCTCCTAGTTTCGTTGATTTGTTCCACTGTTCTTTTGGTTTCTATTTCATTGATTTCTGCTCTGATCTTTATGATTTCTCTTCTCCTGATGGGTGTAGGCTTTCTTTGCTGTTCTTTCTCCAGCTCCTTTAGGTGTAGGGTTAGGTTGTGTACTTGAGACTTTTCTTGTTTCTTGAGAAAGGCTTGTATTGCTATATACTTTTCTCTCAGGACTGCTTTTACTGTGTCCCAAAGATTTTGAATACTTGTGTTTTCATTTTCATTTGTTTCCCTGCATTTTTTAAAATTCTTCTTTAATTTCCTGGTTGAACCATTCATTCTTGAGGAGGATGTTCTTTAGCCTCCATGTATTTGAGTTCTTTGCAACTTTCCTCTTGTGGTTGAGTTCTAGTTTCAGAGCATTATGGTCTGAAAATATGCAGGGAATGATCCCAATCTTTTGGTACTGGTTGAGACCTATTTTGTCACCCAGAACATAGTCTATTCTGGAGAATGTTCCATGTGCAATAGAGGAGAATGTGTATTCTGTTGCTTTGGGATGGAATGTTCTGAATATATCCGTGATGTCCGTCTGCTTCAGTGTGTCACATACAGCTTTTATTTCCTTGTTGATCTTTTGCTTAGATGATCTGTCCATTTCAGTGAGGGGGGTGTTAACGTCCCCTTTATTATTGTGTTATTTTCAATGTGTTTCTTTGATATTGTTATTAATTGGTCTATATAATTGGTTGCTCCCCATATTAGAGGCATAGATATTTAAAATTCTTAGATCTTCTTCCTGGAAAGACCCTTAAATATGATACAGTGATCTTCCTCATCTCTTATCATAGTCTTTGTCTTAAAACCTAATTTATCTGATGTAAGTATTGCCACCCCAGTATTCCTTTCATGTCCATTAACATGGTAAATTGTTTTCCACCCCCTCGCTTTACATCTGGAGGTGTCTTTGAGTCTAAAACGAGTTTCTTGCTGAGAGAATACTGATGGAACTTGTGTTTTTTTATACATTCTGATACCCTGCGTCTCTTGATTTGGGCATTTAGCCCATTTACATTCAGGGTAACTATTGAGAGATATGAATTTAGTGCCTTTGTATTGCCTGTAAGGTGCCTGTATTGTCTCTGCTCCTTTCTGGACTGTTACTTTTAGGCTCTCTCTTTGCTTAGAGGATCCCTTTTAATATTTCCTGTGGGGCTGATTTGGTATTTGCAAATTATTTTAGTTTTTGTTAGCCCTGGAAGCTTTTTATCTCTCCTTCCATTTTCAATGACAGTCTATCTGGATATAGTATTCTTGGCTGCATATTTTTCTCGTTTAATGCTCTGAATATATCATGCCATTCCTTTCTGGCCTGCCAGGTCTCTGTGGACAGGTCTGCTGCCAAGCTAATATTTCTACAATTGTATGTTTTAGATGTCCCAAGCTGCTTTCAGGATTTCCTCTTTGTCGCTGAGACTTGTGAGTTTTACTATTAGATGACAGGGTGTGGACCTAATTTTGTTGATTTTGAGGGGGGTTCTCTGTGCCTCCTGGATTTTGATACTTGTTATCTTCACCAAATTAGGGAAATTCTGTACTATAATTTGCTCCAGTATACCTTCTGCCCCCCTCTCTCTTCTTCTTCTTCTTCTTCTGGGATCCCAATTATTCTAATATTGTTTTATCTTATGGTATCACTCATCTCTCGAATTCTCCTCTCATGGTCTAGTAGTTTGTCTCTCTTTTCCTCCACTTCTTTATTCTCTGTCATTTGGTCTTCTAAATCACTAATTCTGTCTTTTGCCTCATTTATCCTAGCAGTAAGAGCCTCCATTTTTTTATGGCCATGATTTTTAATTTTTAGGTTGACAGAGATAAGGCATGCTTGTTGTAGACAAATTTATACCCTCAGAAACATCCAAAGGAACCAAAAATCCCTCCGTGTCTCAGCACTCAGAGACCACCACCACCAACACTCAGCCCTTTCATTATTTGCCGACCCCCGTACAAGTGGGCGTTATTCTACAGGTGCATCATTCTAGTACACCACCTGCCAGAGCCTCCATTTTTATTGAACTTCATTAATAGCTTTTTGATTTGAACTTGGTTATATGTTAGTTCTTTATTTCACCAGAAAGGGATTCTCTATTATGTTCCATGCTTTTTTCAAGCCCAACTAGCACCTTGATAATCATCATTCTGAACTCTAATTTTGACATCTTACTAATGTCCCAATTGATTAGGTTCCTAGCCATCAGCACTGCCTCATTTTCTTTCTTTCTTTTTTTTTTCTTGAGGTGAGTTTTTCCACCTTGTCATTTTATCCAGATAAGAATAGATGAATGAGCGAACAAAATACTAAAGGGTCCCAATGACCCCAGAAAAATATACACTAATTTAAACAGAGGCGATCTGAAACTGGGTGAAGAAGAAAGAGGGGAAAAACCCAAAAAACTAAAAATCAACAACAAAAAAACAAACAAACAAAAACTAAATAAAATAAATTAAAATATAACACAAGCCTATATCTATCTATGCCTATATCTATACTATCTATTTTTTTTCTATATCTATCTCTGTCTCTGACTCTATCTCTATCTCTATCTTTATCTATATTAGACTGGTGAGTTGAACAGAACCTATATGTATACAAAAAATAAGGTTAAATACAATGAAGGGATAAAATATGACTGCAACAATGAAAATTAAAAAAGATAAAAAGTGTTGATAAGATATAAGAGTTAACGTTAAAATAGGAAAGAGGAAAAAATTTTTAAAAAGAGTAAAAAAAATAAAATTCAAAGAACTTAACTTTGAATGACTAAAAGATCATGGGGAAAAAGCCATGAATTCTCTGTTTCTTTCCCCTAGCTCTGGAGTTCCACAATTCTCAGCGATCTGTGATCTTGGTCTTGGCTGGATGTTCTTGCTGATCTTCTGGTGGACCCGCCTGTTGCTGCAATTCTCAAGGGTCTTTGCCCGAGGTGCAATTGCACCGTGCTGGCCAGGGTCCAGGCTTAGTAATCAGCTCAGGTTCGCTCTAGGGAGCTTTTGTTCCCTGTACGCTTTCTGTACAGCTTTGGAAGACATGAATGTAAATGGCAGCCTCCTAATCTCCAACCCGGAGGAGCCAAGGGGTCTGGACCTCACTCCTCAGTGGGTCCTCAGAGAAAAGCAGTCATTGCCTCCGGTCTCCCTGGACTCCGGCCACCTTCTGAGCTCACCTGGCCTGTGACCGAGTATTTCTAGCTCTGGTGTGCAGCCCCATTTAGAATCTCCAAACCCATCAGATTCCTCCAGCACGTTCTCATCAGATTCCTCCAGCACGTTCTCACCCCACTCCTCCTGGAGGAGGAAGGAGGGGTCTCTCCAGATCTGCCACCCACAGGGTCCTGGCTCAAAGAACAGTGGCATGACCCTTTTTTGGATCATGGCCCAAGATAACATGGACCTGAGAGACCCCTCCTCAGCCTGGGTCTGTCTCTCCAGTCAGCTTCTCCTCTCTGATACCTGGGAGCTCTTTCATGCTCAGACACCCCTGTTCTTTTTGTGTCCCCATGGGTCCTGAGACCACACTGTCCCCACAAGGGCTTCACCTCCCGCTTAGCTTCTGGGGTGATGTCCCTCAGTGGAGCAGACTTCTAAAAGATCTGATTTTGTCCTCCGTTGCTCTCTCCCTTACCAGGTGATGGTCCCTCCCTACTGGGTCTATCTTCCCATCACCTCAGATTCACTTCTCCGCATGTCCTACCTTCCAGAAATTGGTCAATTTTTTGTTCCTATAATTGCTGTTCTTCTTTTCTTCAACCTCCTGTTGAATTTGTAGGAGTTCAGAATGGTTTGATAGCTATCTAGGTGAATTTCTGGGACCTGATGATAATCAGTCTCCTACTCCTCTGCCATTTTTCTCCTCCTAAAAGTCGTTGACAGAATTTTTAAGTTCCATCAGATCTGCTCTCATTTCTGCCCTTAGTGAATCTATGTTGCCATTTGTAGGCTTCTCCAGCCTTACTATTGTCTTCATAACTGCTATTTCTGACATCTTGCTCAGATCCATTTCCATTAAATCTGTGGGAGAGGCCATTTTCTCTGACTCTTTTCTTTGTCATGAGTTCCTCTTCCTTGTCAGTCTGTTTAGTATTTGAAGGGATGTATATAGCCGACAGTATCAACCACAATCCAGGCAAGGTGCACCCTCTCAATAAATGATCCTTTGACTCCATATAGATCAAGATGTGTATAATTATACATCTCAGTCATATTGCATGGGTGTTCAGTGTGATTTGGTAGTTTTCTAGCTAAATTCAGGGGACCATTTGAAAATGAGTCCCTCACTCTTCCACCATCTTGATCTATCTAGAATGTCTTAAATGGATTCTGGTACTATGTAGACTTTTTCAATTGTGTTTTTCAGTTTACCTGTATACATTCAAGATTCATTCATAATTTTGAGTGGGGGTTAGAGGGAGGAGCAAGATGGAGGAGCAGTGGGATGCCTAAATATCTTCGGGTCCCAGAAATTCAGCTAAATAGTTATCAAACCATTCTAAACACCTAAAACTCAATAAGAGATCAAAGAGAAGAATAGCAGCAATTCTAGGAACCGAAAAACAACCACTTTATGGAAGGTAGAAAGTTCAGAGAAGTGAATTTGAGGTGATATACCAGAGATAGATTGTTGGGGGAGGGACCAGCTCCCAACAAGTAAGAGAGCAGTGGAGCACAAAATCAAAACTTTTAGAGGGCTGATCCACTGAGAGGGGGTTGCTCCCGTGCTAAGCAGGGGATGGATTCCTCGTGGGGACACTGTGTTCTCAGGACCCGTGGGTTCACAAAAATCCTGGGGAGTCTGAGTGTGTCAGAGATCCCAGATAACAAAGTGGGGAAGACGACTGCAGAGACAGAACTGAGGAGTGGACTCTCAGCTTGGGTTTACCTTAAACCATGACTGAGGACCAGCTCGGCCCCTGCTTTTCAAGCAGGGATCCCACAAATGGCAGATCTGGGGAGATACCCTCCTTCCTCTTATAGGACCAGCAGTGGAGGAGCATGCTGCAGGAATCATCTGGGTTTGGAGACTCCAAACAGGGCCATGAAACAGAGATAGAAATGCTCGGTCACAGGTTGAATGAGTATGAAGTGTGCCCAGAGAGCAGGGAGAGAGGAGTGATTGACTGCTTTACTCGGAAGACTCACTGAGGAGTGGGGCCCAGAACTCTCGGCTCCTATGACGCTGGAAATTGGGAGGACACCATGTTCATTCTCCTCCTCCAAAGCTGTATGGAAAGCATTCATGGAACAAAAGATACCAAGAGCATAACCAAGCAGATTACTTACCCTGGCCCCTGGCTAGAGTGGTGAAATTCTGCCTAGAACAAAGATATTTGAGAATGATTGCAACAGACTCCTCCCCTAGAAGGTTAGCACGAATATCCAGCCAAGATCAAGTTCACCAAGCAGTGAGAACTGCAGAACTCCAGAGCTAGGGGAATGCAACACATAAAATTCATGGATTTTCCCCATGATTCTTTATAGTCATATTCTATTCCTTTATTGTATTTAACCTTATTTGTTATATACATATAGCTTTTTCATTTATTTAAAATTTTGGGATACAGTTTCTTCTAACAGATCAAAATATCACCTAAGTCCAGTGCAAGTCTTTGCTCTACTCTCCACCTTGATCACATTCTTTCCTCTTTTATTCATTTTACAACCAACTTCTTATCTTATAAATTCCTTTTCTTATATTCTTTTATAAATTTTCATCTTAGCAGTCATATTCCATCCCTTCATCATGTTTACCTTAATTTTTGTGTATATATAAGTTTGCATTTCTTTAAAACATTGGGAAGCAGGTCCTTCTAACAGGCCAAAATTCACCAATAATAATCAAAACCAGTGAGATACCACCTCACAGCAGTCAGGTTGGCTAAAATTAACCATTCAGGAAATGACAGGTGTTGGTGAGGATGTGGACAAAGGGGAATACTTCTACACTGCTGGTATGAATGCAAGCTGGTGCAGCCAGTCTGGAAAACAATATGAGGGCTCCATAAAAAGTTGATAATAGAGCTACTCTATGACTCAGCAATTGCACTACTGGGTATTTAACCTAAAGATACAAAGGTAGTGATCCGAAGGGGCAAGTGCACCCCAATGTTTATAGAAGCAATGTACACAATAGCCAAAGTATGGAAAGAGCCTAGATGTCCATAAAGAGATGAATGGATCAAGAAGATGTGGCAAAAAAAAAGAAGAAGATGTGGCATATTTGTACAATGGAATACTATGCAGTCATAAAAAAACCAAAATATTGCTATTTGCAACCATGTGGATGGAACTAGAGTATATTATGCTATGAAAAATAAGTCAATCAGAAAAAGACAATCATGATATTTTTGATATGAGGAATTTGAGGGGCAGGGCGGGGGCTTGTGGGGAGAAGGGAGGGAAGAAATGAAACAGGATGGGATGGGGGAGGGAGACAATTCATAAGGGCTCTTTACCTCAGAAAACAAACGGAGGGTTGCTGGGGGGTTGGGGGGAGAGATAGGGTGGCTGGGTGATGGACATTGGGGAAGGTATGTGCTTTGGTAAGTGCTGTGAATTGTGTAAGACCGATGATTCACAGACCTGTACCCCTGAAGCAAATAATACATTATATGTTAAAAAAATCCACATGTTTATGTTCCATTTCGGCTTTTATTATACTAAAACTACATTAAAATTTACCATCTTAAACAATTTAACTGTACATTTTTATGGTACTAACTATATTTATGTTGTTGTGAAGCACCTGCAGAACTTTTTGATGTTGCAAAACTGAAACTAATACCAGTTAAACAAGTTTTTCCCCTGCACCCAGAGTATGGGAAATACTAGTAGAAATACTATTCTTTTTCATTTTTCTATTAGTTTGACTACTTTAGATACATGTAAGTTTAATCATACAGTATTTTTTTTCCTTTTTGTGTCTGGCTTATTTCACTTAACACAGTGTCCTCAAACTTTACTATAATATGTCATGTGACAGCTCTTTAATTTTGAAGTTAAAAAAATTCTATTATATGACTATACCACGTATTTTCTCTCCTTTAATCTGTAGATAACCATTTGGGTTGCTTCATCCTCTTAACTAATGTGATTAGTGCCTTTATAAACATGGTGTGCAAATATCATTTCAAGAACCTGCTTTTTTTTAAATTTTATTTTTATTATTTGCCCAAGGGGTACAGGTCTGTGAATCATCAGGCTTACATCTTTCACAGCATTCACCAAAGCACTAAACCTCCTCAATGTCCATAACCCATCCACCCTTTCCCTACCCTCCCACCCCCCAGTAACCCTCAGTTTCTTTTTATGAGATTAGAAGTCTCTTATGGTTTGTCTCCTTCCCCATCCCATCTTGTTTCATTATTATTCCCTCCCTACCCCCCACAACCCCCCACCCTGCCCCTCAAGT
>LNAC01000857.1:247983-262953 GCA_002007465.1 Ailurus styani | reverse complement strand
ATTTGTATTTCTCTGATGCCGAGTGATGTTGAGCACTTTCTCATGTGTCTGTTGGCCATTTGGATGTCTTCTTTGGAGAAATGTCTGTTCATGTCTTCTGCCCATTTCTTGACTGGGTTATTTGTTTTATGGGTGTTGAGTTTGAGAAGCTCTTTATAGATTTTGGATACTAGCCCTTTATCTGATATGTCATTTGCAAATATCTTCTCCCATTCTGTCAGTTGTCTTTTGGTTTTGTTGACTGTTTCCTTTGCTGTGCAAAAGCTTTTAATCTTGATGAAGTCCCAATAGTTCATTTTTGCCCTTGCTTCCCTTGCCTTTGGTGAGGTTCCTAGGAAGAAGTTGCTGCGGTTGAGGTCGAAGAGGTTGCTGCCTGTGTTCTCCTCGAGGATTTTGATGGATTCCTTTCTCACATTGAGGTCTTTTATCCATTTTGAGTCTATTTTTGTGTGTGGTGTAAGGAAATGATCCAGTTTCATTTTTCTGCATGTGGCTAACCAAAGAACCTGCTTTTAATTCCTATAGATACACACTTAGAAGTCGGATTGCTGGGTCATTTAGTAGTTCTATTTTAAGTTTTTGAGACACCTCCATACTGTTTTCCATAATAGTTGCCCCATTTTATAATCTTACAAATAATGTACAAAGTCTTCTTTCTCCCCATCCTCACAAACTCTTGCTCCTTTTGTTTGTTTTTTTGAATAATAGCTATGCTAGTGAGGAAGAAGTTATATATCAGTGTGGTTTTGCTTTGTATCTCTTTTATAATACTTGATGTAGAATATCTTTTCATATGCTTGTTGGACATATGTATATCATATTAGGAGAAATATGTATTCAAGTCCTTCACATATTTTTAAAAATCAAGTTATTTACTTTTTTTCATTTTTAAGTTGAAGAAGTTCTTTATATATTCTGAATATTAACCACTTACATTTGATTTGGAAAAAAATATCTCCAGTTGTGTAAGTAGCTTTTTCCCTCTATTGATTGTATACCTTGGTGCATAGTAGTTTTCAATTTGACATATTTCCATTTCTCTATTTTTAATTTGGTTTCCTGTGCATTGGGTTTTGTATCCAATAATTCATTGTTAATGTAAGCTTATGACAATTGGACCTGATATTTTCTTCTAGGTGTTTTATAGTTTTGAGCTCTAAGTTTAGTTTTTTAATCCATGTTGAGTTAATTTTTTATGGTAGAATATGAGTCTAACTTCATTTTTTGATTATAGATATTCACTTTTCCCAACACTATTTGTTGAAGAGATTGTCTTTTCTGACTTTGGTGATCTTGGTACACATGGTGAAGATCATATGACCATATATACTTGAGGGATATATAAGCTCTGTGTACTGTTCCTTCAGTGTATATGTCTGAATTTATGCCAGTACCACATGATTTTAATTACTGCAGCTTTGAAGAAGATTTTTAAAATCAGATACTTCAAGAACTCAACTTTTTTATTTAAAAAAAAACATTCTCATAGTTTTAAGTTTATTTATTAACTTACTTATTGAATTAGACTTCACACACAATGTTACATTAGTTTCATGTTCATAAAATAGTGACTCAGTAATTCTATATATCATGCTAGTCCCAAAACAAGTATAGATACTATCTGTAACTGCACAGTGCTATTACAATATCATTGACTATATTATCTATGCTGTACCTTTCATCACCATGACTTATACATTCCATTATTAGAAGCCTATGCCTCCCACTCTACTTATCCATTTAATCTATTTTCCCACCCATTTACCTTTACCACTTTGCTTTCTGTATTTATGGGTCATTTTTTGCTTTGTTTGTTCATTGATTTTGTTTTTGTTTTTTTAGATTCCACATATAACTAAAATTATATGGTGTTTGTGTTTCTTTGACTTATGCCGCTTAGCCTAATACCATCTAGGTTTCTCTATGTTGTCACAAACGGCAATATATAATTCCTTTTTCCTTTGTTATGCCTGTGATATTCACGTATACATATATCTAAATACATATATACACACATATATCATATCTTCTTTATCCATTCATTTGTTGATGAACAGTTGGCTTGTTTCTATATCATAGCTATGTAAATAACTGTAATAAACACAGGGTTCACATATCATTTTGAATTAGTTTTCATTTTCGGTGAGTAAATACCATGTAATGGAATTATTGTATTATGTGGTATTTCTTTTATAATTATTGAGGATTCTCCATAATGTTTCCCAGAGTGGTTGTACCAAGTTACATTTCTACCTACTGAATGCATCTGGGTTCCTTCTTCTCCACATCCTTACCAACACTTACTATTTTTTTCCCTCTTTTTGACACTACCGATTCAGCCCTGTGTAAGGTGATATCTCACAGTGTTCTGATTTGCTTTCCCTGGTTATTGGTGACGTTGAGCATATTTTCATGTATCTCTTGGCTATCTGTATGTTTTGGGAAAAATGTTTCTTTCGGTCCTCTACCCATTTTGGATTATTTGTGAGTTTTCTGCTGTTGAGTTGTATGAATTCTTTATATATTGTATATATATATACAGTAATTATATATATATACATGTATTATTTATAAATATCTTCTCTCATTAAGTGGGTTACCTTTTTGTTTTATTGATGTTTACCTTTACTGTGCAAAAGCTTTTTATTTGATATACTACCAACAGTTCATTTTTGCTTCCATTTCAGGCAAGGGAAATGAAATTTTTCTAGAAAAGTGTTGCTAAGGCTGATGACAAAGAGATTGTTCTCTATGATTTCTTCTAGGAGTATTATGAATTCAGGTCTGATATTTAAACCTTTAATCCATTTTGAGCTTATTTTTGTGAAGGGTGTAAAAAATGGTTCGATTTCATTCTTTTACATATAGTCCAGTCTTCATAGCACCATTTACTGAAGAAGCTATCTGTACCCCATTGCATATTCTTGACTTTGCTATAGATTAATTAACCATATGGTGTGGGTTTATTTCTGGGCTCTCTACCCTATTCCACTAATCTATGTGTCTATTTTTGTGCCAACTTTAATTATTATATCTTTGTGGTATATCTGGAAATCAGAGATTGTGATATGTATAGCTTTGTTATTCTTTTTTCAAGATTGCTTTGGCTATTAGGGGTCTTTTGTGGTTCCATAAAAATTTTAGTGTTATTTGTCCTAGTTCTGTGAAAAATGCCACTGATATTTTGAATCTGTAGATTGTTTTGAGTAGTATGAACATCTTAACAATATTAGTTCTACCAATCCATAAGCATGGAATATTTCCCATTTATTTGTGTTGTCTTCCACTTCTTTCACCAATGTTTTATAGTTTGCAGTGTACAGGTTTTTCAACTCTTTGGTAAAGTTTATATCTATGTATTGTATTCATTTTGATATAATTGTAAATGGTGTTACTTTCTCAATTTATTTTCCTGCTACTTCATTATAAGTGTATAGCAACAACATATTTATGCTTATTAACTCTGAATACTATAGCTTTACTGAATTCTTCTGCCAGTTCTAATAGATTTTTGGTTGTGTCTTTAGGCTTTCCTATATAAAGCATCATTCCAGCTACAAATAGTGACACTTTAACTTCTTCCTTAGCAATTTCATTTTAATTTTTTAAAAAATTTTATTTATTTATTTATTTGAGAGAGAGAGAGAGTTAGCGGGACTCAATCATGGGACTCTGGGATCATGACCTGAGCCGAAGGCAGCCGCTCAACCAACTAAGCCACCCAGGTGCCCCTTCCTTAGCAATTTAGATGCCTTTTATTTCTCTTTCCTGTCTGATTGCGTTATTTAGGACTTCCAGTACCATGTTGAATAAAATTGGTATGAGTGGGCATCTTTGTCTTTTTTTTCATTTGTATAGCTTTATTTTGATATTTGCTTTATTGCAGTAGTCTGCAACTGAACCCACAATGTTTCTGAGATATGCTTGTAGTATATATCAGTAATAACTCTATTTTATTTTTTCAAATTATTGTTAGTGATTTTTTTCTTATTTTTCAAATTTTTATTTAAATTCTAGTTAGTTAACATACAATGCAATTTTGGTTTCAGGAGTACAGTTCAGTGGTTCATCACTTACATACAACACTCAATGCTTGTCATAACAAGTGCCCACTTTAATATACATCGCCCATCCAGCCCATCCCCTACCCACTTCCCTCCATCAACCCTCAGTTTGTCCTTAATCATTAAGAGTCTCTTATGGTTTGTTTCCCTTTCACTATTTTCCCCCTCCCTAAGTTCATTTGTTTTGTTCCTTAAATTCCAAATATGAGTGAAATTATATGGTATTTATCTTTTCTGACTGACTTATTTTGCTTAACATAATACACTGTAGCTCCATCCATGTCGTTGCAAATGGCAAGACTTAATTCTTTTTCATGACTGAGTAATATATCATCATATTATGAAATTTTTCATGCCACATTATCTTATCCATTGATCAGTCAATGGATGTTTGGACTCTCTCCATCATTTGGCTATTGTTGATAATGTTGCTATAAACATCAGGGTTCAGGGAAGGGTTAAGATGTTGGAGGATTAGAGAGACCTTAAGTTTGTCTTCTCCCTCAAACACAGCTAGATAGTTATCAAATCATTCTGAACCTCAGGTAAATAAGTTGGAGGTCTGAGAGAAAAAAAACCCTGAAAGTCTACAAATAGAAAAGTGATCACTTTTTAGAAGGTAGGAGGTGCAGAGTCTTGAAGTTGGGGGAACTATGGCTATAGATACAGCAGCAGGAGGGAGCCTACTTAGGGAGGCTACTGCAAAGTATTATAAGCAGGAGAGAAAAAATTGGAACTTTTAGAAGTCTGCAACAGTGGAAGATGTGTCTAGCTTAAAAGTGCTCAGGTGGTGAATCAGGGCTAAATCCCATGTGTGACACTGTGATCTGAGGATTTCCTGCATCTCAAGAAGAAGGTGTGGCACCTAAGTGCCATAGGATCCTGGAAGCCAGCTGAGACTGTGAATCTATGTAGTGGCTCCCTGCTCTGTATTGCCATAAACTGCAAACTATTTCACCACCTTGTGACCTTTTTCCTGGGACAAGCCTAGCAAAAGGCAGAAATGAGTGAGACACTCCCTGGGAGGAATAGCATGGATATGTGCCAGGGAAGTCCCTAAAATTTGGAGTTTTGAAACTCGGTCACAAGCCTGAGATAAAAAAAAAATAATAAAGTGAGCAGACACAGGCAGGGTGAACACAGTATTCAAACAGAAACTGAGGACACAACAATAATTGAGTGTTCTGCTGTGAGTGATCAGTGAAGAGTGGGGGGGGGAACTATAGACTCCAGGGCTAAAGAACATGCCACTGCCACATTCATTCAATCCACCAGTCCTAAAATTCCTAGGGTGCATAAAGGGTCACCTAGTGAAGCCCAGAGTGGCTTAACCAAAGCCCTATCTTACTGCATCCAGAAGGCGCAATTCCACTATGGCAAGTCCACTTGAGAATCATTGCAATAGAACCCTCCCCCAGAAGAATGAACATCAACTCACACAAATTTTCCTGGTCAATCACACAAATTTTACTGGACAAAGAGGACTACAAAACTTCAGATCTAGAGAAAAATTGTATCTAGCCTCTTTTGTACTTTTATTCTTTATTTTTATTTAATTTTTAAGTCATGTTTTATTTCTTTATTTTCTAACAACTTTATTTCATTTTATTTTATCTTTTTAAATTATTTTATTTTATCTTTTTAAATTATTTTATTTTATATTTTCAGTGTTCCAAGATTCATTGTTTATGCACCACACCCAGTGATCCATGCAATACAAGCCCTCCTTAATACCCACCACCAGGCTCAACCATCCCCCCACTTCCCTCCCCTCCATAACCTTCAGTTTTTTTCTCAGAATCCACAGTCTCTCATGATTCATCTCCCCCTTCAATTTCCCCCAATTCACTTTTCCTTTCCTTCTCCTAATGCCCTCCATGTTATTCTTTATGTTCCACAAGTAAGTGAAACCATGTGATAATTGACTTTCTCTGCTTGACTTATTTCACTCAGCATGATCTCCTCCAGACCTGTCCATTTTGATACAAAAGTTGGGTATTCATTTTTTTCTGATGGCTGAGTAATATTCCATGGTATATATGGACCACATCTTCTTTATTCATTCGTCTGTTGAAGGGCATCTTGGCTCTTTCCAAAGTTTGATTATTGTGGACATTGCTGCCATGAACGTCGGGGTACATACAGCCTTTCTTTTCACTACATCTGTATCTTTCGGGTAAATACCCAGTAATGCAATTGCAGGGTCATAGGGTAGCTCTATTTTTAATTTTTTGAAGAATCTCCACACTGTTTTCCAAAATGGCTGCACCAAGTTGCATTCCCACCAACAGTGTATGAGGATTCCCCTATCTCCAAGACATCACGGCACAAAAACTGGCACAAAAACAGACACATAGACCAGTGGAACAGAGTAGAGAGTCCAGATATGGACCCTAAACTCTATAGTCAAATAATCTTTGACAAAGCAGGAAAAAAATATCCAGTGGAAAAATTGGTGCTGGGAAAATTAGACAGCTATGTATAGAAGAATGAAACTTGACCATTCTCTCACACCATATACAAAGATAAACTTGAAATAGATGAAAGACCTCAATGTGAGGCAGGAATCTATCAAAATCCTGGAGAAGAACATAGGCAGTAACCTCTTCAACATCTACCACAGCAACTTCTTTCAAGAAACATCTCCAAAGGCAAAGAATATGAAAGCAAAAATGAACTTTTGGGCTTTCATCAAGATAAAAAGCTTCTGCACAGCGAAGGAAATAGTCAACAAAACAAAGAGGCAACACATCAAATGTGAGACGATATTCACAAATGGCAGTACAGACAAACTGCTGGTATCCAAGATCTAGAAAGAACTCCTCAAACTCAACACACACAAAAAAAGATAATCATGTCAAAAAGTGGGCAGAAGACATGAACAGACACTTCTCCAAAGAAGACATACAAATGGCTAACAGACACATGAAAAAAGTTCATCATCACTAGCCATCAGGGAAATTCAAATCAAAACCACATTGAGATACCACCTTACACCAGTTAGAATACTCTTTATTTTTATTATTATTTTTCATTTTATTTTTTTCAATTCTTTTGTATCATTATCTCTTAACTTGTGTGTGTATATATATATATATGTGTGTGTGTGTATTTATGCATATAGTACATTTTGGTTTAGTTTCATTATAATATTTTATTTTTTTCTTTCTTATTTTGGGACCTAGGTTCTTTTAACAAGAAGATGAAAACAATCAGTGTAGGGGTTTTTTGTTTTGTTTTGTTTTTTATTTTTTTTCTTCTTTTCTTTTCTGGACAGAATGATGAGATGGAGAAATTTTCCCCAAAGGAAAGAACAGGTGGTATTTCTCACAGCCAGGGATTTAATCAATACATACACAAGTAAGATGTCTGAACGAGAATTTAATACAAAAATTATAAGGGTACTAGCCGAGCTTGAAAAAAGCTTAGGAGAGACACTAGAGAACCCCTTATTTTGGAGATAAAAGAGCTAAAATCTAGCCAGGCCAAAATTAAAAATGCTATAACCAAGATGCAGGCCTAGTGGAGGCCATAGAAGTGGCTATAGATGAAACAGAAGAATGAATCAGTGAGAAAGGAGAAAACATTAAAGAAAATAATGAACCTAGAAAGAGGAGAGAAGGAAAGGTAATGGACCACAAAGGTAAACTTAGGGAATTCAGTGACTTATTAGAACAGAATAACACTTGTATCATAGCAGTCCCAGAAGATAAAGAGAGAGAAAAAGGGACAGAAGTTTTATGAAAACAAATTATAACTGAAAACTTTCCAAGAAGTACAAAGAACACACATTAAATTCAACAAAAGCTGACCATTGCCAAGGCATATCATAGTCAAATTCACAAAATGCACAGACAAGGAGAGAATCCTGAAAGCAAGAGAAAAAATGTCCTTAACATACAGGGGAAGCCAGATATGTTCTCAGCATATCTGTCCACAGAAACTTGGCAGGCTTCCAGTAGAAGGAAATATTCAACATGCTAAAATGGAGAAATATGTAGCCACAAAGTTTTTATCCATCAAGGCTGTCATTCAGCACAGAAGAAGAGATAAAGAATTTTCCAGGGAAATAAAACTGAAGGAATTTTGAACCACTAAATGAGACTTGGAAGAAATTTTCTCCACTAAGAGTGGAGGGGGAAAAAAAGTGACAGACTAGAAAGGACCAAATAACATCATGAGACACGCCAACAGTGCAGGTAACACAATAATACTAAATTTGTATCTTTCAATAATCATTCCGAAAGTAAATGGACTGAATACTCTAATCAAAACACGTAGGTTGAAGCCTCTGCCTTCAGCTCAGATCATGATCTCAGGGTCCTGGGATCGAGGCCCGCATTGGGCTCCCTGCTCGGCGGGGAGCCTGCTTCCTCCTCTCTCTCTCTGCCTGCCTCTCTGCCTACTTGTGATATGATCTCTCTGTGTGTCAAATAAATAAATAAAATCTTTTAAAAAAACACATAGGTTATTAGAACGGGTTAGAAAACAAGATCCATCTATATGCTGCCCATAAGAAACTTATTTTAGACCTGAACACATTCACAGATTAAAAGTGAGGGGATGGACAACCATCTATGATGCTAATGGACACCAAAAGAAAAACAGAATAACCACACTTACTATCAGACAAACTAGATTTTAAAACAAAGACTACAAAAATAAATGAAGAAGGGCATTATATCATAATTAAGAGGTTTATTCATCAAGAAGATCTAACAATTGTAAATATTTATGTCCCAACTTGGAGCAACCAAATATATAAATGAATTAATAATAAACATAAAGAAACTCATTGATTAAATAATACAATAATAGTAGGGTACCTTAGCACCCAAAATTACATCAATGGACAGATCATCTAAGCAGAAAAACCTCAAGGAAACAATAGTGTTGAATGACACACTAGACCAGATATGCTTAACAGATATATTCACAGCATTTCACCTTAAGCCTACAGAATACACATTCCTTTTGAGTGCACATGGAATATTCTCTGGATTAGGTCACATACTGGGTAACCAATCAGCCCTCAGTAAGTACAAAAACATTGAGAACACACTATTCATATTTTCAGGCCACAACGCTATAAACTTGAACTCAACCACAAGAAAAAAATTGGAAAGACTACAAATACATGGAAGTTAAAGAACATCTTATTAAGAATGAATGGGTTAACCAAGAAATTAAAGAAGAAATTTAAAAAATTACATAGAAGTGGAGGATAATTAAAACATGACAGTCCAAAACCTTTGGGATGTAGCAAAGGCTGTTGTAAGAGGGAAGTATATTGCAATACAGGCTTACCTCAAGAAGCAAGGAAAGTCTCAAATACACACCCTAAACTTTTACCTAAAAGAGCTGGGAAAGGAACAGCAAAGACTAATGCCAGCAGAAAAAAGGAAGTAGGGGCACCTGGGTGGCTCAGTGGTTTAAGGCCTCTGCCTTTGGCTGAGGTCATGATCTCAGGGTCCTGGGATCGAGCCCCACATTGGGCTCTCTGCCTACTTGTGATCTATCTCTCTGTCAATTAAATAAAGTATTTAAAAAAAAGAAAAAGAAAAAGGGAAGTAATAAGTATTAGAGCAGAAATAAATGTTATAGAAAAAGAAAAAAGAAAAAAACCGGTAAAAGAGATTAATGAAACCACAAGCTGGCTTTTCTAAAGAACTAATGTCACAAAACAAACTGAGGGTTACTGGGGGGTGGGAGGGTAGGGATAGGGTGGATGTGTTATGGACGTTGGGGAGGGTTTGTGCTTTGGTGAATGCTGTGAAAGATGTAAGCCTGATGATTCACAGACCTGTACCCCTGGGAAAAAGAATAAAACATTAAAAAAAAGAATTAATAAACTTGATAAACCCCTAGCAATACTAGAGAAGAGAGGCACACCTAGGTGGCTCAATTGATTAAACACATGCCTTTGACTCAAGTCATGATCTGGGGGTTCTGGTACCAGGCCCTGCCTCAGGCTCTCTGCTCAGTGGGGAGAGTCTGCTACACCCTCTGACCCTCCCCCTGCCATGCTTACTCTCTCTCAAATTAACACATAAAATCTTTAAAAATAAGAAAGAAAAGGAAGACAGAGGCAAGATGGCTGAGGAGTAGGGGACCCTACTTCAACTGATCCCCTGAATTTAGATGGGTATCTACCAAACCATTCTGAACACCCATGAAAATAGCCTGGGATGTAAGAATATATATCTGGATCTCAAAAGAAGATATCCTTTTTTTTTTACTTTATTTTTTCAGTGATCCAAGATTCATTGTTTATGCACCACACCCAGTGCTCCATGCATTGTGTGCCCACCTTAATACCCACCACCAGGATCGCCCATCCCCCCTCCTCCCTCCCTTCCATAACCCTCAGTTTGTTTCTCAGAGTCCACAGTCTTTCATGGTTCGTGTCCCCCTCTGACTTACCCCAATTCACTTTTCCTGTCCTTCTCCTAATGTCCTCCATGTTATTCTTTATGCTCCACAAGTAAGTGAAACCATATGATAATTGACTTTCTCTGCTTGACTTATTTCACTCAGCAAAATCTCCTTCAGACCCATCCATGTTGATACAAAAGTTGGGTATTCATCCTTTCTAATGGCTGAGTAATATTCCATTGTATATAGGGACCACATCTTCTTTATTCATTCGTCTGCTGAAGGGCATCTCTACTCTTTCCACAGTTTGGCGACTGTGGACATTGCTGCTATGAACGTTGGAGTACATATGGCCCTACTTTTCACTACATCTGTATCTTTGGGGTAAATACCCAGTAGTGCAATTGCAGGGTCATAGGGTAGCTCTATTTTTAATTTTTTGAGGAATCTCCACACTGTTTTCCAAAGTGGCTGCACCAACTTGCATTCCCACCAACAGTGAAAGACGGTTCCCCTTTCTCCACATTCTCTCCAACACTTGTTGTCCCAAAAACCAGGCAAAGGCACCATCAAAATGGAGAATTACAGAACAATATCCATGATGGATATGGATGCCAAAATACTCAATGAGATCCTAGCCAATAGGATCCAACAGAACATTAAAAGGATTATCCAACACTATCAGGTGGGATTTATTCCTGGGTGCCAGGGTGGTTCAACATTTGCAAATCAATCAATGTAATACAATGTATTAATAAAAGAAAGAAAAGCACCATATAATCCTCTCAATTGATACAGAAAAAGCATTTGACAAAATACAGCATCCTTTCCTAATTAAAACTCTTCAGAGTTTAGGGATAAAGGGAACACTCCTCAATTTCATAAAAACCTTCTATGAAACCCCCACAGTGAATATAATTCTCTATGGGGAAAAGCTGAAAGCATTTCCCTTAAGGTCAGCAACACGACATGGATACCCAGTCCCACCACTATTATTCAACATAGTACTAGAAGTCCTAGCAACAGCAATCAGACAACAAAAAGAAATAAAAGCCATACAAATTATCAAGGATGAAGTAAAAATCTCTCTCTTCACAGATGACATAATATTTTATGTGGAAAACACAGAAGACTCTACCCCTACATTTCTTTTTTTTTCTTTTTTTTTAAGATTTTATTTACTTATTTCACAGAGGGAGAGAGATCACAAGGAGGCAGAGAGGCAGGCAGAGAGAGGGAGAGGGGAAGCAGGCTCCCCGCTGAGCAGGGAGCCCGATGCGGGCCTCGATCCCAGGACCCTGAGATCATGACCTGAGCCGAAGGCAGAGGCTTTAACCCACTGAGCCACCCAGGCGCCCTACCCCTACATTTCTAAAACTCATATAGCAATTCAGAAATATGGCAAGATACAAAATCAATGCTAAGAATTCAGTTGCGTTTCTATGCACTAGCAATGGAACTGTAGAAAGGGAAATCAGGGAATCCATTCCATTGACGATAGCAAAAAAACCCCAAACAAACCATCAGATACCTAGTAATAATCCTAACTAAAGAGGTAAACGATCTATACTCTAGAAACTACAGAACACTTATGATAGAAAGTGGGGAAGAAATAAAAAAAAGGAAAAACATTCCATACCCATGGATTGGAAGAATACACATTGTTAAAATGTCTATGCTGCTCAGAACAGTCTACATTTTCAACACCATCCCTATTAAAATTCTATCGGCATTTTTCAATGAGTTGGAACAAACAATCCTGAAATTTCTGTGGAATCAGAAAAGACCCCTAATTGCCAATGGAATGTTGAAAAAGAAAAAAAAAGATGGGGGAATCAAGTTGCCTTATTTCATGCTATATTACAAAGCTGTGTTCACCAAGACAGTATGGTATTGGCACAAAAACAGACAGGTAGATCATTAGAAAAGAATAGAGTCTCCAGAAATAGACCCTTAAATCTATAGTCAACTAATCTCTGACAAAAGCAGGAAAGAAAATCCAATGGAATAAAGACAGTCTCTTCAATAAATGGTGCTTGGAAAATTAGGCAGTTATACACAGAAGAATGAAACTGGATCATTCTCTTACACCATACACAAGGATAAACTCAGAATGGATGAACGACCTCAATGTGAGACAGGAATCCATCAAAATCTTAGAGGAGAACGTAGGCAGTAACTTCTTTGACATTGGCCACAGCAACTTCTTTCATGGCATGTCTACAAAGACAAGGGAAACAAAAGCAAAAATGAACTTCTGGGACTTCAACATGATAAAAAGGTTCTCCACAGCAAAGGAAACAGTCAACAAAAGTAAAAGAAAGCCCACAAAATGGGAGAAGATATTTTCAAATGATAATACAGATGAGGGGCTGATACCCAAGATCTATAAAGAACTTCTCAAACTCAACACCCAAAAAACAATAATCAAGCAGGCAATGACCAGAAGATATGAACAGACACTTCTCCAAAGAAGACATAGAAATTGCTGACAGATACATGAAAAAATGTTCAGTATCTGGGGCGCCTGGGTGGCTCAGTGGGTTAAGCCTCTGCCTTTGGCTCAGGTAATGATCTCAGGGTCCTGGGACCGAGTCCTGCATTGGGCTCTCTGCTCAGCAGGGAGCCTGCTTACCCATCTCTCTCTTCCTATCTCTGCCTGCTTGTGATCTCTTTCTCTGTCAAATAAATACAATCTTTAAAAAAAAGAAATAAATGTTCAACATCATTAGCCATCAGGGAAAATCACATCAAAACCACATTGGGATATCAGATTTTACCAGTTAGAATGGCAAAAATTACCAAGGTAGGAAACATCGAATGTTGGAGAGGATGTGGAGGAAAGGGAACCCTCTTACACTGTTGGTTGGGAATGCAAATTGGCACAGCCACTTTGGAAAACAGCATGGAGTTTCCTCAAAAAGGTAGAATAATGAGCTACTCTATGACCCAGCAATTGCACTACTGAGTATTTACTCCAAAGATACAGATGTAGTGAAAAGAAGGGGTACATGCACCCCAATGTTCAGAGCAGCAATGTCCATAATAGCCAAACTGTGTAAGGAACCAGAATGCCCTTCAACAAATGGATGGATGAAGAAGATGTGGTTCATATATACAATGAAATCTTACTTGGCCATCAGAAAGGATGAATACCCAAATTTGGATCAACATGGATGGCACTGGAGGGGATTAAGGTAAGTAAAATAAGTCAAACAGAGAACGGGAATTATAATATGGTTTAACTCCTATATGGCACATAAGTCATAGCATGGAGCATATTAGGGGAAGGAAGTGAATACTGAATGGTGGGAAATGAAAGGGGGAGAGGAACCATGAGAAACTATGGTCTCTAGGAAGCCATCTGAAAGTTTCAGAGTGGAGAAGGCTGGGGCGATGGCATAGCCCAGTGATGGGTATATAGGAATGACCACTGGGTGTGTTACACAAATAATGACCCATGGAATGCTCCATCAAAAACTAATGATGTATTGTAAGGGGACTAACATAACATAATAAAGAAATTTACAAGTAAAGAAAAATTTTAAAAAATAATAAAAATAAGGAGGAAAAGAGAAAAGATTCAAAGAGATAAAGTGACAAATGAAAGAGAAGAAATCACAATCAACACCACAGAATTACAATTAAAAGAGACTACCACAGGAAAGTATATGCTAAAAAAGTGGGCAACCTGGAAGAAATGGACATTTTTCTAGAAACATAGAAACTACCCAATCTGAAACAGCATAAATAGAGAATTTGGGCAGACCCATAGTCAGAAGTTAAATTGAATCAGCAATCAAACATCTCCAAAAATATTAAAGTCCGGTACTGGGTGGCTTCCCAGGAGAATTGTACCAGACATTTAAAGAGGCGTTAATACCTATTCTCAAACTCTGTGGAAGTTTCTCAAAAAGTTTAAATTAAAAATATCCTCCCACCCCCCAGTAGAAGTCTCTTATTGAGGGTAGGGATAGGGTGGATGGGTTATGGACATTGGGGAGGGTTTGTGCTTTGGTGAATGCTGTGAAAGATGTAAGCCTGATGATTCACAGTCCTGTACCCCTTGGGCAAATAATAAAAATAAAATTAAAAAAATATATCCTACAATTCAGCAATTATAGTACTAGATATTTATTCAAAGGGTACAAAAATACAAATTCAAAGAGAAACATGCACTCCATATATGTTTATAGCAGCATTGCCAACAATAGCCAAACTATTGTCCATTTTTTAGATGAATGGATAAAGAAAATCTGGTTTATATATTTAATGGAATATTATTCAGCCATCAAAAAGAATGAAATCTTGCCATTTGCAAGGACATGGATGGAGCTAAAGTGTGTTTTGCTAAGTGAAATAAGTCAGAGAAAAACAAATACCATATGATCTCATCCTTATGTGAAATTTAAGAAAGAATACAGATGATCATAGGGGAAGGGGGAAAAGAAAAAAAGGGAAAAGGGAAATAAGCTGTACATGACTCTTAACAATGGAGGACAAACTGAGGGTTGATGGAGATAATTGGGTG